>QKWP01002012.1:29556-51087 GCA_003550325.1 Gigaspora rosea | reverse complement strand
AAAAAAAAAAAAAAAAAAAGAATATAACAGATCCCCAAACAATCTATGTGAGGTCATAGTTGAAAAATAGCTAATAGAGTGCTATTTTTTAAAAAAGGTTATATTTGAAAAGTAGGTGTTGGAGAAAAAGGTTATATTTGAAACCCACTAAATGGCAAAATAGGTATATTTGAAAGAATACTAATGGGTTAATTTTTATAAATGTTATATTTGAAATATGCTAATAAAAAATTTGGGCTATAATAGTAACTTGGCAGGTAAAAAGGAGAAAAGGAAAAAGGGAGAGAGGAGTAAAAGGAAGAGAAGGGAAAAAGGAAGAGAAGGAGAAAAGAGAGAGAAGAAGAAAAAGGAGAGAGGGGAAAAGAAAAAGAGGGGAGAAAAGAAGAGAAGGGAAAAGGAAGAGAGAGAGAAAAAGGAGAGAGAAGGAAAAGGAAGCATAAGCTAGTAAGGCCCCTAGAAATAACGGCTAGATCTGTATTACTTGAACTCAATGCAAGCTTAGTCCGATCTGAAATATGTGCTGAAAATGAGTCCAAAACAAGCATTGCTCTTGAACGAGATCCTTCTGGTCGCATTTTATTCCAGTACTTTATCCATCGGTCCATTTCTGGCTCATCCATCCACCCTTTGTCTTGAAACCAAACAACTACACCAGCTGGAGGAGGAGGCGTGTGAGCTGGCCAAACCTTTCCTTTGAAAATAATAACTGGAGAGAGCTTAGTGCCATCAGCTAGGCATGTTAAGACCATGGTAAATCGATTTTTATCGTTCCCTGTTGTTCGAACATGAACCGTTTTCATGCCCCTTGGGTTCACAGTCAAGTTACCCACCATGTCGAACCAAACTGGTGTCTCATCCATATTCGCAATCATACCAAGAGGATAATCATTTTTCTGGCAAAGGTGGATAACAAACTGCTGAAACTCTAACAGTTTGTCTTCGAGATCAACTGGTAACTTTTGCATGATATTAGTTTTGCGGCGAAGAGAAAGGTCATACCGTTTTAAAAAACAACTAAGCCAGTGCTAAGAGAATTTAAAATTATTAATTGCTGACTTTTTGCCTCATCTTGAACTAGTCCTGCACTCAATTTCATAATTTCAGCCATTTTCATTTTAATACTAGAATAATTAACTGCAAGACCCTCCTTACGAAGTTCCATTATCCATTCGTAGAGTTGGGCTTCCTCTTCGGGAAACAATGCATGACGTCCAGAACCAACTTTTCGTGAATTCTTGTTGGAATTCTTGTTGGGAAGGTTGTCTTGCGAAAAGTTTTTAACCCACCAACCAAGCATTGTTAAATCGAGCGAATAGGTTTGGGCAGCAAATTTATTTGATGTATGACGTGCCAATTCTATGGCTTTACATTTTTCTTCAACTGTATAGGAGTTCCTTTGCCTTTATAATTACTATAGTAAGGCCACCGGGTTGTTGTAAATTTTCTATGGTAAAAGTATTTTTTTTTTTTTTTAAAAAGAACAAGCATTTTGATAGATAACCTTTAAATAACAAAGGTTGTGTTGGTTTATTCTTAAAACTGTTATCGTAATACGAATTTTAAAGTTTACAATACCGGTAAATATTGTACCACAGTTATTATTAAGTTCCATGGTAAGTTGCGGTAAGTTACCATGGTAAAACAAAGAAACCTTGAAATAAAATAGGAGCTTTTTAGTAGAAAAGGTGAAATCTCTTTTTAAATCAAGAGATTTCTCTCTTTTCTACTAAAAAGCCCCTAAATATAAAATAAATAATAGCAACTTACCATTTAAACCAATACTGGTCGTTCTCCAAATCCTGTTGATAAACACATGAGCACTACAAAGAAAGTAAATATTTAAGTTTTTCACTGCAGCGAACTTGGCCCCTAAAATTTAGGCACGATGCATAATTATATACCGGTAATATATACTTGCAAATAGTGAAAACTTAAAAATTCACTTACAGGAGTTTTTTTTGCTACATATGAAATTTTATCTTTAAAAGTAGGAAACATGAGAATCGTTAAAGCTTGTACTTTCAAAATAAGCTACTTACATTCTTTTTGTTGAATTTAAATTATTCTAAAATCTATAAACCCCGAAAATAAGCTACCCCTCGCGTTGTGCTTAAATAGTTTTAAAATATATAAACCTCGAAAATAAGCTACCCAATTTTTTGTGCAACATTTTGCCCAAAAAATGGTAGCTTATTTTCAGAAAAATACGGTACCTTTACAATTGTTAGATGAAACCATCTTCGTAAATGACAAAAGATGAACTCCAAGCGCAAAACCACGAAATCCTGGTAAAAGGTAAAACCCTTAGTAAAAGGCAAAGCCCTTGATAAAGGCAAAACTTCTGACGAAAAACGAGTCCCAAGGCTTCTAAAAGCTAAGATATTCTGATGAGTAGACATATTTTTTAAACATGGTATATGGTTTATACATATAGCCCAAACTATTTCATTTATTTGAAATTAGTTACACATAAGCTGTAATAGTTTTGATCATCGCTCACGGCACACTGCCTCACTTACGGCACCTACCTAATGGCAATATAACCTCAGAGTAATACGACTTATACTTCATAGCCGTAATGCTGTAAATAGTCACTACTCTGAAAAATGTTATATATAGTTTATAACCAACTCATATGGGTCACCCATGTAGGTAACCCACAGGTGACCCGCAGGTTGATCACCCGGGTGGGCTATAATTCTACTCGGGTTACCCACCCACCCGCGGGTGATCTGGAGGAGTATCACCTGGGTCTGAACACTAATTTGGACAATTTTTTATTAATACATTTTTCAATTTTTTCAAAAATGTCTATACGCTGAAAATAAGCTAGCCCATGTTTTTTCGTATAATTTTTGGCCCAAAAAAGGTAGCTTATTTCAGGAATATACGGTATTAAAATAATGAATTTGGGCATAATATTATATAAAAGAAAGCTTCATAATTTTGTAATATTATTGTGTAAGAAGCGTTTAATTTTTAGAAAACTTTGAAAAAGAAAAAGATTTGATCTGTGCATCTAAAAATTATGTTAATTTCATATTTATTTCATAATATATGATCAAATTTTACTTATTAAAAATATTTTAATAATTAATGATAAAGTGACCTGATATGAATTTGATTTGCTTAGTTGAGGCATAACCCCAATATGTTTTACTGACACTACCAATATTCCTTTTGCACAATCCCCATTAAAATCTTTCTATTGTCGATGGATTATAAAAAAATCGAAAATTGTTTTTTTACTGGTAATTTCTATTTTTATTTATTTTTTCCCCTCTGTTTCTTCTAACACATAGAATAAACTCCCGCATTAGGTGAACAAAAAAGGAGTTTTTTTTTTTGGGTAAAAAAAGTTGTCAATCTAGAAATTAATCTTGATTTTTACTATAAATTATAACCTATTAAAACAAGAAAAACGTCTAAACTAACATTTTTCTATAAATGGAATTTACTAAAAATTTTTTTGATTGATCAAATATATACTTATTCGGTCAATCAATATAATTGATCATTGATTGACCTATTGTTGATTGAGCCCATTAATTGATTGATTTAATCAATCAATGATTGAGTATCATATAATCGAGTCAATTCACTAGGTAGGGTGTACATGTTTCCAAATTCATATAAAATAGATTGTAGATCAACTTTGTGTAATACATCATATGATATCATGTAAACATCATATGATTCAACTAATCAGGATTAGCAATTCTTTGTACTATACAGGAAAACATATAGCGACTACAGAAATATTAATTATATGTGAAGTTAATTTTTTTAAAGCAAAACATATTGCGTAATTTTACTATTATAAACAAACTGAATTAAACTATATAATATATAAATTTGTTACAAATTGGTTAAAAAAGATATTAAAAAGTTTTATAAGAAGCATTTTTTATTTACTATGTAAAAAACTAAAATACCATATAGATCATATAAAAAATAATCTACATACACCTAGTGATACTCTAGTGATGCTACCGAAATTGATTTTTGAAAAAGGCCTATTTCGTCTTTATTAGAGAAAATTAAAATTTTTTATAAGGAGGAATAAATAAAATTTATATAGATATGTTCTTTATAATTTTGTCTATTCAAAAAAAGTATCAAATAATTTTGTCTTTCAAGTAAAATAGGTCAAAAACAATTTCGTCTTCAAATTTTAATTTTGAGTTTTAAAACCCGAAATACTTTCGACCTCATATATACATATACTCTACCTTTAATAGTAATTTTTAAAATTACTAAGTAAATTTTTTTAATATTGAATAACTCTTAATTTACGAGTCCATTTGGATAATTTAACTACCAAAATGTTTGTTTCAATGAAACAATTTTAATGAGCCCAAAATTATTAAATTCTAATTACAGAATCCTAAGATCGACAAAGATTTGTACCATATACAATTGTATATAATATAAATTTTAATTTAATTATTAATTTTTTATAAATACAAATCTTTGTTAATCTTGGGATCCTGTAATTAGAATTTAATAATTTTGGGCTTTTTAGAATCGTCTTATTGAGATAAACTTTTTTTGGTAGTTAAATCATCAAAAATGAACTGGTAGATCAAAAGTTATTCAATATTAAGAATTATATATATGGGGTGAGTCAGTAGAAAAGGGACAAATTTTTTCTAAGTAAAAGTTTTCTTGACTTTAAGCTTAAATATCTTAACAAATATCTTAATTAATTTAATAAATTTTTTTTTTAATTCTATATAATTTCAAGATTAAAATAAAAAAATTTTAGCAAATTTGATTAAATAGTTGTCAAGATATTTTAGTTTAAAAATTAAAAAAATTTTACTAAAAATTATTTGTCCCTTTTCTACTGACTCACCCCTATGTATAATATTATATTATATATATATATATTTTTTAATTTTAAAGTGTCTGTTTTGGGACATATAGTTTATTCAGCTTATGTATCAGAAATTATACTTGGACAAGAATACAACTAGCTATATGTACACTTTTGATGTCTAAGTTAAGTAGTCTGTCTGAAAGTTCTATACTAGCTACCATATCTGCAATCTGACTATAGAAATTGCCTATTTAAACCTTCTGATCTTCTGCTCCTTGACCAATATAATATATAGATTTATATATATAATATATATTATATTATATATAGGATCCGATAATTGCTCTACCTCCTACCCTCTAAAAAATTAGCTAATAAATAGTGCTTCCCTAATTATTTAATATATTTCAAAATAATTTGAAAGAAATGCATACTAAAATATTGCAATTCTTTCGAAAAAATTTGCATTAATCACAATTCTTTTGAAAGGTTTTATATATTTATTTTGCTGATATTGTTCAAAGAAAACATTTTGTTAGAGCATGAAAGGTAGTTTTCTATGCTAATTTTGAGTTATACAGTACGGGATTTTTGATAATGTGAGCATTTGGTTTAAATTTTTTTGATCATATTATATTATTTCTAATCCTAAAATCTGATTGGTTTACATGATATATAAACCGTTTTTATATATATAACAAATAACTTAGCTCTTACTAGTATTTAAAATTCAAATTCAAAATTATGTTCTCAAATGAACTAAATTTAGAGTATTAATATTCTCAAAAATTTGTAAGGGAAGTGACAAAAATCAGGTAATTTTTTAGAGGGAAGGGGGGTAAAAAATAGTGAAATTATATATAAGAAACCTGACTATTTATAAGAGAGATGGGAGTATTGTGGACAGGTTAAAGTTTCTACTAATAAAACTTTTTAATAATCAAATAGATTTTTATACAATTTTATTATTTGAACTATGCTTAATAAAGAATAAATTACTGTAAAAAAATCTTTATTATATATAGTTTTAGATATAAATAATTGGTACACAAAATAGAATATAAAAACTAAATTTTAGAGAAAAGAGGGTATTGTGGATACAGTAGATAATTTTTGATCTACTGGCCCGTTTTGGATGATTTTACTACCTAAATGACCATTTTAGTGAAACGATTCTAACAAGCACAAAATCGTTAAAATCCAATCATGGAATCCCAAGATAATTAAAGGTTTATTATGCAAAAATTTGCAAATTTACTAATTAAATTCAAATATATAAAAATTTATTTTTGTATAAATTACAGAACTCTTTCTGACGATCACTTGGACCAAATTTCCGACGGAAGAAAACAAAAAGTTTTTTGTTGGAGCGTGGGTAGAAGTACACAGGACCTACGGTTTCTACAAAGGTTAACTATTGCGGCTATCTAGGGACTCCTTTGATATATTCGGCATGCAAGCCAAAAGCGTATTGGTACAAGATAACTGGCAGGAGGTGGCGCCATTGTACAAAAAATTTTGGTGGAGTTATCATTTCCGCTCTGTCAATGAAGTAACCTGTGACTATATAACGGGGAACAGCAAAAAAATGAGTTTTCCAACAACACTTTTCTGTAAATTTCTTACAAGTGATTCCTTTGTATCATCTTTTCGCCTTCCTGTCTTTCTTCTAAAATTTTCGATAAAAAGTAGGGATTTGGTTTACCACTCCAAAAGATCGGCTGTTTACTTTTTCAAATTCGGACAGATCCAGTAGAATGCAACCACGTGACATGTTTGTTTACGAATACAATTTCGGTGCTACTTCATACGACGTGCTCAATCGATATGGTATAGGGATATTCGAGGTTGGTCGTATAGTCGGAAGAAGATATTAATTAAGGTGTAGCTTTACAGTAGAGATATACAATAGTTGCATTTGTTATATAATTTTTATTCAACCTACCATGGGTTATAATAGTATTTTCCCTTTTCTTTTTTCCATTGGTTTTTGTTTCCTTTTCATTAGGCTAGCCTTCATGCTTTACCATGTGGTTTTTTTCTTTTTTGTTTTCCTCTTCCTTTTTTTCTTTTTTGTTTGTTTTTCTTTTTGTATCTCTTGTTTTCTTGGCTTTTGATATTTTTTTATGTTTACCCCTCTCCTTATTTTGTCTTTAGTAAATTTCTTGTTAGTTAAAGGAATATAAAGGAAAGAAGATGCCATTATGGTGTGGCACTTAGGCTAGTTTAACATAGCCTCTAGTTTTTAGACTTGTTTTTAAATTAGCGCAACAGGTTGTACTTGGGCACCTTTAAGGCAGCCGGGTAATGTCAGATTTGCAAATTAGAAGTAAACAAATGTATTATGTAGCGATATACTTAGTATTTTAAGGGTAGGGTGTACAAATTTCCAATTTCATATAAAATCGATTATAGATCAACTTTGTGTAACCAATTTATATGATATCATATGATTTACATGTAAACATCATATGATCTAACCAATCAATTCTTTGTACAACCTACAAAAATCATATAGCGTCCTACAAAAATTTAATTATATGTAAAGTTGATTTTTTTTAAAGCAATGGATATTGCGCAACTTCATTATTATAAACAAACTATTTAAAACTACCTATTATATAAATTTTATACAAATTGGTCAAGATCTTAAAAAAATTTATCAGAAGCATTTTTTTATTTACTATATAAAATTCCAATATACCACATAGATTATATGAAAAATAATCTACGTTCACTCTACCTTTAATAAAATACTGGCGAAACTGCTTAAGTGAAAAAAAAAATTTTGCATAAATAATAATATCTTGTGATATAGTGATCAGAATTGGATAATTTTTATACCATTCAATTCGTATCTCTGAGCTGATTCGAATAGTATAAAAATTATCCAATTCTGATTGCTAGATTGTAAGATATCTGCTCTATCTACAATACCCCCACCTCCCTTATATTAATGGATAGGATTTACCTGTACTAGATCTAGTACATTGTACTAGATTTAGTACATAATTAAACTTAATTATCTATTAATTTTTAAAATTAACTACTTAATTAAATATTTTTTAATAATATTTTAACTTATGGACTACTTGTTTTAAAAAACTCATAGCTTTACATAGCTTTTTAAATTTTGTACATTTTTTTTAAAATTCGCATTTGCTAGTTTAACCTAGTTTTTAGCACATTTACTAGTAATTTTACAAAATATTTTTGATTATAAAAAATTTTTTTACTAAATAAATTTATTTAAACTATTAATAAAATTATAAACATAAGTTTGTTAGTTATAATTTTAAAATTTTATTTAAGATTAGATTAATATATAAGAAGTAATCTAAATTTGAAATTTTTGCTAGTAAATACTATATAACTAAAATATCTAATTTATTTATAAAAATTAGATGTAATTTTTTTAAAATTTAAAGTAATATAACTTGAGATATACTAATTTAGGATTAAAAAAAATTTTGTAATTGAAATTAGATAATAAATATTTATAATTTTGATTAAGAATTTAGAAAATTTAATTAGCAAAAAATTTTTTAAACTCTAGCTAAACTCATATGGCTTACTATATAAAGTAATAATTTGTAAAATTTTCAAAAAAAGCTTATATATAAGTAATAATTTTTATAATATAACTAATAATAATATTTTTTTTATAACAAGCCTATACAATTTTTTATTTATTAAAACTTTTAATTTGCCAAATATATTAATAAATTATAATTATAACTGACTTTACAAATGTACGAAATCTAGTACATTAGAAATCACAAAAAATACAATATATAAAAAAAATTTTTTTATAAAAATTTTATTATTAATTTAAAAAACAATACTGCTAAACTATTTTTGAATACTTATTAGATTTTTGTATATAAAAAAAATTAAGCTATTAATTTTTTTAAATTTTTAATGCATTTTTTAAAATGTACTATATTTTGTACAAAAGGGTAAATCCAATCCATTAAAGAAAGAGAAGGGGGTAGATCTCTGATAAAAAATAATCAGGTGATTAATGACACAGCCCTAATGTTCTCATTATATATAATTTTATTTTTTAAATATGCATATAATTTTATTGTATAAACCTATCTTGGACTTTTAAATAAAGTTATAGACAAAGGCTTTCTGATTTTATTAGAACATTTAAATTGGTTGAATTGATCATGTAATATACTTATTTAACTTTGCAATTACAGAACTATAAATCTTTTCTTCAAATATGTAAAAAAAACCAATAGTTATAAATACTAAAATATGTATATTTTATGATCTACTAGGCCAAATTTAGTATTTAGAATCAGAAAGTTTCTGTCTACAACTTTATTTGGGTTAATCCATATTATTATTAGTAAAAGGTTATAACAATTTAATTATTTAATAGTAATAATATTTTGAGAACATTTTATCAATACAAAATGTTCTCAAATAAGAGAACATTATTTTAAATATCAATGTTCTTAAAAAAAATTTAGTGTTCTCATGAGAACATCAAATTTTAAACACTGGCTCTTACTAATATATAGTATATTACAATCTAAAAAAGTTCATTTACAATAAAATCTCATTGAAATACAGTAGACAGTCTGTTAAATGAAGCATATCTAAACTTATCTGCTATCAAAAGTTTAGATTGGGTTGACATATTTACTATTTTATTACTAATTTATTTTAAATTCTTATATATTTTACCAGGTCCCAAAATTAGATCATAGAGTCCCGGACTTAAGACTTTACCATCCCTATTTATAATCACGGACCACCCCTAATGGCATTGTTCGTTGAAAAATTTAATGACACAACTTTCAACAAAGTTTGCACTATTTTCTCTAAGTACATTGTTTAAACTAATTCTAATTGTTGCGCCTTTTTGATCATCTCCTTCGTGTGACGTAGCCAATTACATTCATGTAGCAAGTCAATATAATTGCCGGTCAAACAAGCATTTCGATAAGTTTTTATATTGGCCGACGTCAGTAACTTATTGATTCCGACTCGGTAAAAAAAAAATACAGCTGTTTTGAGACATCAGCTGTAAATTTCACGTGAGAAACTATTATGAATAAATTATTATTAAACCACTTTAATTCAGGCGACATAAACACTAGGTATATCAAATGCCCATTCCATAAGTACGCGTTAATACAGATGTTATGCAAAAATTTTCTGTGTCAAAAATACTTTTATAACGCTCTTTCAAATAAGTTCTCTCCGATTACTTCATCTAAGCCTTTTAAAGCCACGCCAACCAAAAACCTCCTCACAATCTCTGTTGTTATACCAGCAACCTTTATTACCACCCCTCTAACATTTTCCTCTTCCATATGTAGTGCAGATGCAGACCAAATCAAATCAGCTATTTTATCCATCTTATCTACCACTATTTTATCAAACTCATTCATAAGATGGTTTGTTAAAGAAATCACTTTTGGCCCATATATTACCAAAGTTGCAAAACATTCATAGGGTTTTAGTCGACTATTAATATTACTAATGTTATTCTCACCTTCGTTTTCATTCTGTAATAATACCACATCGCGAAAAATTAATTTTCCACCTACTAATAAATTAACGCCAGATTCATAACGTGCGAATTCCCAACGTTCTCCTCGAGACATTCTGCCGCTCGTGAACCAGTCTAAAATGACGACAGATGCATTATTTTCTAACGAGAATGTCTGACTCTGGATGTACTCTGCATCACGGAAGCACGTAGTAGGTTCAGGCAATTGAAGGAGTATTGAACTTTCATGTACATAGGCATTGAGACTCTGACGCGTGATGGAAGAAAGGTTTTTTGGTTCAGTCTGTAAACCATCATTACTATCGTTAACACACTCTTTTTGTGCTCGTTGTTTATATATTTTAGTTGAGCCCTGAGTCAAGAGCATCAAATTTACATTCTGAAAAATTTCTACATCAACACAAATCGAATCCCCGGATACCAAGCCACCTCCGTAGGAAAGAAAGTATACGGCTGCCAGATTAGGTTTATGTGTTTTTGGAGTAAGGAACTTTAATGGATAAGAGGCACGAAAAGTGGAAAAGGTTGGCTTCTTAGTTCCGGGTGGAAGGTGGCATGTTATCTTACCATGTCCTGGCGGTGGCTTGATGTCAGGTGTATTTCCTTGCGAAGGTGTAACCATAATCAAATTTGAGAAGCAACTAGAAAAATGATTATAGAATTAGAGGGTGACGATAAAAAGTGCGTCAAGAAACAAATTACGAGTTATACAAAATAGGTTTAGACTCGAACTTACTAGTTTGGGATTAGTAGTATCCAAATTAGTATTTACCAGGTTTCGCAAAAATGTATCTAATTCAAGGTTGCCGGTCGTAATAATTACGGCCCCTAATTAAACTAATGTTAATATGGCGCCGGAAGCGACAATCACGAATTTTCTTGTGATCGTGGCTGGCCAATAAAATTAATGTATTTCGGCATACTGCGGCAAAAAATAGTATTTTTTAAAACGCTAAAACTTTTTAAAGACAATTTTTTTTATAAAAACCTATTGAAAACTTTATACATATGATTGAGCTCTACAAAGTTAACGGTCAGTTTTTTTAAAAAAAAAAGGTTCTATAAAGAGTTATACAGGGTTGTAATTTGTATTTTTCGAATCGTTATAACTTTCTATAGAAAAAGCTGATCGTTAAATTTGTAGGGCTGTGTATAAAGTTATCGGTCAGATTTTTAACTTAAAAGGTTTTAGCATTTTAAAAAATGCTATATTTTGACGCAGTATATCAAATACCAAATTTTATTGCCCGATCACGCTTGCAAGAAAATTGAAACATTTCCCGTAAATGTTAGGTATAAGTTTTCAGCACTATATATCATAATGGTTATAACTGTTGTAACCATAGTTGCTAATCTTTGTAGATACCGTAATAGTTGTAATCGTTATAAAAACATAATTGTGTCTTGTACATCCTTATTAGAGATGCAAGCAAAATTTGAAGCATTGGAATGAACCATACTGTAACTGAGTTATAATTTTTTGTCTTAGATTATGGCGTGCTATAACTTGTGAATATGCCAAATTAATTTTTCATATGATAATATCATTAAACTGTATTTCAGACAAATTTGCCTGAATTTTTAAAAACATTTATAATTTTTTAAATAAAATAAAATTTTATGGAGTATACTTTATTTATAGAATATTTCTTTAAGGAAAAATCTAGAAAGTGCACCCGTGTATTTTGTGCCCCTAATGTACTAATAATTAATTTCGCGTAAAGTTAGGGTTAGGGTTAGGGTTAGGGTTGGGGTTAGGGTCAAGATTAGTACAAAATCGCGAGAGGATCATTTTTTGTTAGAAGCGCAACAGGGGTTACCCTAGTAAAATTTTGAGATATCAAAATAGGGAGCACAAAGTGCACGGGGCACTGACTAGTCCTGTCCTTCTTTAAAATATATTTTATAAAGTTTTATTAAGAAATTTTAAAAATTATTAATAAATTTTAAAGTAATAAAAGTTTAAAGTTTTTGTTTTAAAATTTTTACTATAAAATTTTTCTTTAAATTTTCTTAAATTTTATATGGTTTTATCTATAAAAAACTTTTTATTTCTAATGCAAGTCTTAATATTTTTATAAGTAAATTACTAAAGATGTAATAATGAAAGTTGTTATCTTTATATAAGCTATAATATTGCACTAAGAACTATATAGTTCTAAAACTAATATTTATAGATTTGCCAAAAATTAGTATATAATTTTTTTGGTTAAAAATTTTTTTAAAATTTGTCAATTTTTGAGCATGGTGGACATTTGATTTTTACACAATATAAAAAAATTTTTAAAGTAACTCTTACTATGAAATTATATTGTCAATTGACAACTCATAGTTTTATATAATAAAATTTTTTTAAACCAGCTCTTCAACTCTATATGTCTTCTGTAAAAAAAGATCAGTATAGATCAAATACGATAATGCAGTATGTAACGAATAAATTAATTAGCTATTAATTGTTATATAAACTTAGATATTATAAGTAATTGTTTGGTTACTAGCAAAAAAATACAATGGCCCGAGTTGATAGAAAAGTTCTAGTACTATGGATTAACTTTTTTCTAAAGACAAAAAAATTTATTTGAATAAATTATTAACATTTAAATATGTAAAAGGAACTACAGAAGTGTTAAGCCAATTGACAGATAGATCAAGAAGCAAATACCAATTCAAAATTAACTAAATTGGCATAAAATATTGATAACAATTTCTGCTGAGACTATTTTGGTCGGAGGTGGTTTAACATATTTGATCCCTTAAAGATACACATTGTTTGAACTATTATGAAATACGCAGTGAGCGCAAATACAAATAACTATTTAAGAAAACTACAATTAATGATTTGTGACTTGAATAATAACCCGTTATATAATTGGTAGGAGATTTAAAAATCAATACAAACATGGGGGCAATTCTGCAATTGCAATTTATGAATAACCAAGAATTGAAAAAATGGTAACTACAGAATAGTTATAGAAAACACAAAGCAGTGAAGTCTCAGAAAATTGTTATATAGTAAATATTGTTGGCCTTTAATTTTATCAATTATAATAAATTTATAGACTTAGTAAAGGAGGTTTTGGAAAAGTTTTTAAATACGAATGGAAAACATTATTATGTCCATGGAGTTACAAAAGGTAGACAAATGATTTGTAGTTTTTGAAGGTATTAAAATAAAAATATATTAAATAAAAAACAATATATTTATCATTTCAAATAAATACAGAGCAAATATAATCAATGGGTTGGTTCTTTAAAACCTTTAAAAAATTACTTTGCCTTCTTTAATAGTAAAGAAAAAAACTCTATACTCACTTTTTAAACAAAATCAAAGCCAACTTCAATAGTCACAAATTCATTCATATATAGATAGCAACAGGAATTATAATAAAGGAACTATAAGAATACCTAAAAACTAGGGATGTTAAATTGCTCAAGCAGTTTGGTTTATACTTGAAGCATACCTGCTTGGTGCCGAAGCACGCTAAACTGGTTATTATAAACTAGTTTAGATATAAGCATGCTCATATAAGCAGGTTTATATAAGCATGCTTATACAAGCATGCTTAATTTGTAAATTGCTCAAGCAGTTTGACTAAACCGGTTTATATATAAGATGCTTATACAAAGTATGCTTAATAATAATACTATACTAAATAAAAGGTTCGATCTGTAAAATCGAACTTCTAAAATTTTTTGGTATCTAAGGGCAGTGTCATTAATCACCTGATTATTTTTTATCAGAGGCCTACCTCCCTCCCTCTTCCTTAATATATAAATAGTCAGGTTCTTATATATAATTTCAACTTTTTTTACCCCCCTCCCCCCCTAAAAAATCACCTGATTTTTGTTACTCCCCTAACAAATAGAGCCATGCATTATATATGTATTGGTAGGAAAGAGTAAGTCATTTATTAAATTCATATCATTCTAATTTGATTTTTGTCTTTAACTAATGCTAATAATAATATTTTTTTAAAAATCCGGCGAGTTTGATAGCTGAATGTTTAATGAAGAGGCGAATAATTGAATACATATCAAATATATTTATGTATGCAAAGATTAAAGCATAAATAGAATTTACAATAAAGCATAGCATATGCATAGTTATGGCATATAAAGTTACTAGTTACAGCATATAAATTTAGTAGTTACAGAACATAAAATAGTTACGGCATAATAGAACTGCACTTATACATTGCAATATGGCATATACAAATGTTATAAAATACTGTACAAGTTATAACTTAGTTACGATTTGGCAAGTTCAAATGCCTTAACATGTCTTTATTAAAACCTTGTCAATGTTTTTTTATTTTTTTATTATTTATACGTTATAATTTCTAATTTATTGTTATACCATGATTTTAAGTAAAGACTTGCACAAACATTTTCTGGTGATAACCGATTGTGAGTTGGACTAATTGTATGCTTAGCCACCGAAAATATTTGTTCACTAGCCACACTTGTTGCTTGTACAACCAAGTAATCTTGTGCCATTTGTGTAAGTGTAGCATAACGTATATCATTTGATCATATTTTTCAGAATTCTAATACATTACAATCCTCTTCAGCAGAAGAAAGATACTCGTCAAAAATATCACGATCATGCTCAGAGTTTTCAGTTGTAAGTGTACGTTTCAGGTGTTTTTTAAAGTATGATCTAGAAGGATTATTAGAAACTTCAAAATTAGAAAAACTAGTATTTGTTTGTGCATTCTGATACTTTTCATAAGTATGACGTATAGTTCTTCGAATTACTGAAATATTATCTGTAGCAAATGAAAATAATTTCAAATTTGGATCAAGAATAACGGATAAATAACATTGTTTCTTTAATTTAATCTAATAATCAAGAAGTTTTGTATGCATTTTTTATGCGATTTGTTTTTTTGATGATATATTATCATCATCATTATCATCAACAAGTGCATCATCTAGAAGATCAAGAATAACTAGAAATGTTGTATACAAGTCGCCCATTGTCGGATAAAATGCTGTGGATAGAAGACATGTCGCTTGTGCAATAGGCTCAAGGAGCGTAGCGATTGCCTTAAAAGGTTAAATTTATAACGAAAAAATAAAGATAAGTTAAGGATTAATAATTTCTTACGAATAAGGCCATACAAATTTAATAAATCGCTTTTAACCGATTTATTAATTTTTTTTTTTTTTTTTTAATATTAAAGGTCCGATTTATTAATTTTATATGCCCTAAACAGTAATACTTACATTAATTTCAACCCAATCTTTTTCATTCGGATATTTTTCTTTTAATGTAGAATTACCTGCAACTAAAATATCAGTCATTTCACGTATTCTATTGATTTTTTCGATCATTTTATATGTACTATTCCAATGAGTTGGCACGTCTAAATCTGGTACTAAAAATGGCTTTTCTTTCATTTCAAAAATTTTTTTAAGTTCTTCAAAAATAGGTTGTGATTTACGAATATGACTAGTAAAACTATGCAGTTTGGAAATTGATTGGTTGACAACTTGCATACCACTACCAACTGCAAGGTTTAATACATGTGCCGCACAACCAACTCACTCAAAATCAAAATTATCACAATTATCCTGAAGCAGTTGGCGAAAAACACAACCAAATACGTCCATATTACTTGCATTGTCAGTTGTTGCAGCAAGAATCCGGTTACCAATATTATAATAAGAAACCGTTTCGAAAACTTTCTCTGCAATATACTTGCTAGTATGTCTTTCATGAAGTGGAACTAGGTCTAATAGAATTTTATCTATTTTCCAATTTTCATTTATCTAGTGCAAAGTTACGGCAAGATATCCAAGATTGACACATGAGGTCCATGCATCAGTCGTGATTGCAAATTTTTGTTGTGTTGTAGCAAAAAAAGCACGAAGTACCTCTTTTTTTTGACCATAAAGATTCACAATACTTAATGAAACCTCTTGTCTTGTAGGAAGAGTAAACCGTTGATCTAGTGCCAAAACGAATGCACAAAAGTCAACATTCTCAACAATATTAAATGCCTGTTGGTCAGTAATCATCCACTGAACAAAAAGCTTTAGAAGGTGTGCAACTTTTTTTTCGTCTTTTTTACTATAAGGTTTGGTATTAGGAAAATTTAGTACTGTTTGTACATACAATTTATCCCAATTTTTTGGATGCTTGGTTTTAAAATGAGATTTAATTGTACTAATTCCAGTGTCTTTCGAATATTCAGCTTGGCAAACTTTACAATAATTTTTATTATTAGTCTCTTCTATTATGGTCCAAATAGGGTCCGTCCTTTGTCGCTTTAATGGTTGCTCCACGGTTTTAAATGAATTGGCATTTTTAGAACTTAAAGAACATGACGAAGTTATGCCAGACACTTCACTATTCTCATCAAATGATTCATATAGTTCAAATTTAGCTGAATATGCTTCAAATAATAGATAGTCCTCTTCCATGCTTGTTCCTAAAGTATCGGTATTGTCAATATAGTCGTCTTGTTCTTCAGTCATATTTACTTGCAGTATTTAAGATTTAAAAGCTTATTTTTTAAACAAAGGTGGTTTATCAAGTTATTCGAACTTAATAACAAGATAATTTTTATTTAGATTTACATATTTATATACATTTTATAATCATTACAAAGTTTTCTATCTATCTAATCACATTTTTGATCTCTAATAAATATCTTATATTTGAGGCTTTGGAATACGTTATGGAAAGTATTTTATTTATTCATTAATCTTCAAGCTTTTTTTTTTTTTAATAACGAAACTATTAATATTTTATTTACCTTTATTTGCAATTCAACGGGTAGAATTGATTAGAGGAGTTAATGTAGTCGCGTTTTTTTCTTGTCAAAAAGCTGCAAACTAGATTGCTATAATGGCATATTGCTACGATGCCATATTTCACTTACTATTGACCACTGTTTACTGTATTTAGCACCTTATTTAAAAGCATTTTTAAAATTTGAATTTATTAAATACTATGGTATTTATGTATCCACTAATTCATTAAAAAAAGGTGCTTTATACATATTATTTTGGTAAAGATTGTAAGCGGTGGTTATTGTAAGTAAAAGATCTAAGTTTTCTATGGTATTACCTGTAAGAGATTAGTTTTGAATTGTTTAATCTGCAATTAAATTCTATGCTTATCCAGGCGAATTTGGTAAACATTTTCCGGGTGCTTGGTAAAAACAGGAATATGTCAATGTGGCATTATAGTATATAGCTTTTGTGGCATTTGAAGGCTATGCTGTACCGTTACCGCTAAATATCGATATAATTATAGCCAATTCCAGAACCACTTTTTGCTAATTTGTTCATGAGTAGTCGATCATATGTTTTAAAAATTCACATGCATGTTGTAAGAGTTAAATTCTGCTTAGCACAAGCAGGATTTGGGCTGTGCTTGATTTTCTTATTTTTAGTACATTAATAAATCAAAAGATTCAAAAGAATCTAAAGATTCGAAAGATGCAAAAGATTCAAAGAATTTAATATGCCAGAGTTGAATTTTAATCGATGAATACACTTTATATTAGTTATAGTTTGTCGTTATAGTTTGCATTCATTAAATTAATTATTATTGAAATTAATTATTATCTCTCTTCAAACTACCCTATGGAAACTTGATACACGAAAATGCAGCATAAATACGAAATTGTATGCGGGTAAACACGTGCTTCATAATTGAAATTTGTGCACTATCATGCAGAGCAGGATGTAGAAAAAATTTTTTATCAATTGGATCAAGTAACATGAACAGTCCTACTTCGAATAGAGCCCACCTGGGTTCTACCCGGGTCCACCTGTCGGATAACCCACCCGGGTGGCATTTTTTAGACGTGATCCAATCTAGAGAAGTCCAATATGTAGAGTGATAACCTTTGAAATTAAGTAGAAGTGTTAGCTCTAGTGATTATCCCAATAGATAATCGAATAAAACTGTTATTATTAAGAAAACTGATAACCTTCCAATACGTGAAAATCATATTAAAGTCCAAATCCAATTAGAGCCTCGTGACATAATCTAGAGCTCTATTTTGACCTAGTTACTCGGACCAAGTCTATCACACCTCAATCGAAACCTTACCATGATTAGGGTTTAGATAGAGTAGTTTGGTTGATTTTAGTTAGTGTTAGTCGTGTATAGTAGTGATATTCTGCATAGGAGCGATTTTCCCTCTGTGCTGTACAGGATAATGCCATGTATATTCGAACAAAAGAATATAAAGCATAGTTTTTAACAGGTTTAAAAATAATGGTTAAAAGCATATTTAAGTACAGTCAGGATTTTGATATTTGGAATATTAAAAAATTAACAAGCATTTATGCTTTAAATCTGCTCAAGCAGGTTTTATATAAGCATTTTAACACTACTAGTTTAAAGCATATTTGCTTAAGCATGTTTGCTTTGAGCAGTTTAAAGCATATTTGCTTCGAGCAGGTTTAAAGCATTAAAAGCATATTTGTTTTTAAGCAGTGCTTAAAAAATTCATAAGCAAACTGTAAAAGTTTGTGCTTCAAACCTGTTTGAGCAGGTTTTATATAAGCATTTTAACATCCCTACTAAAAACATATTTACAAAGTTACAATGACAGATAAACTATGTATTGCTAAAAAAATAGTATGAGCTTTTATTTTTACATGAAAATAATATTATTTATAGAAATCTTGTAAGTTTTATATATTTTATCTGATTTTATATTTATTAATTTATTAATATAGTACTTTAATTACCAATACTTTAATTACTTAGCATTTAAAAAATATCTTAATTCATGAAAAAAACTAAAATCACAGATTTTGATATATTGAAACAAATAAATAAAATATCCAAGAATTCAACTTTAGATGCAAAGCTTCTTAATTACTTTTTGATCTGATAAATAAATGCTTAGATGCAGTACCTAAAGACAGACCAACTGCTAGAAAATTATCTAGTATTTTGACTGAATTATATAAACAAGTTAAAAATTTGGACGCAAATTTTTTAACATATAATCAAGTTCAAATCGATATGATTTGAATAGCAGATACACTCACAAGCTATTCATACAAGTTGATTTTGAATCTTTCAAAACTCCCTAAACCAGGTAATTACACATATTTTTAAAGCATTAGTAATATGTTATTATAAAAATTTAAAATCTGCCAATATAGTAAATACAGATAATAATATTTTATCTTCTCAAATTGAATTCAAATTTTAGTATACTTATATGTATATATTTTAGCAAATCAGCCCAGTTAATGCATTAATTATGTTAAAGTTTCCAATGATATGTTTGACTTTATTGGCAGTTTGCAATAAATTTGCCATACTATTTAATGCTCCTTTATCAAAAGTTAAAGAAATTTATAAATCTGCTAGGCAAAAAAAAATAGCAACTAAAATTACAAGTAATTGAAATTGATCAAAATTGGCAGACTAGAAAAAAAAGCTACCTGAGAAGTTAGGGCACTGACATTTATTAGATAATATTTTAGGGAGTAGGAGGTCAAGAAAAATCTTACCTTAGTTAAATTTGATTGGCTAAAATTCTATTTATAGATCTTACCTGGGGGTGGAGGATAAGCCCCTATAGTAAATGGATATTAGATAATAAATATCAGTGTCCTTATCTAGTTTAGTTTAATTAAACGACAAATGAGAATTAAGTGTTTCTTTTACTAGTGAGAAGTTAAAAATGTAATAGAAAAAAAACTAAAAGACTATCAATTGGCTAAACTATCAAATTTGCTATGATATTTACTATTCAGATATAGATGAAAACTTAGAAGTAGAATGTTTACTAAAAGATTAAAAGCTCTATTTATTGAAACTGTAATCAATATTTTATAATCAATTCTTAAAAAAATAAAATAAGACTTAGCTTCTTTGTATTTTCTAAATAAAATTTAAATACTATTTAGTTATTATTAATTGGGTTCAAATATAAATTCAATTTAGATCAATAAAATAGATAAAAATAATTAAATATTAAATATATAGCAAAATAATCTTGGTATTAAATTTATATAGATAACAACATGAATTCCAACCAATCAAATTTTATGTTAATTTTGTCGATAGTTTTAAAATGCCATTTCAAAATTTTGAAATAAACATAGATAGTATAAAAATATAAGATAACAAAAATTTTTTATTATAATAAAGATTTTAATATTAGCTTAGAAATAAAAACTATCTTTTTTCATAAAGCATATAAATTGTTATAAATTTTATGCGCTATAACTTAATTAACTGAAAGTTTTTTGACATTACATTATGTCATAACTTTATAAAAATAAAATTTAAATTTTATATTTAGGTCAACCAGGAACAATGATTTTTTGCATTTTATAGAATACCGCAAAAACATGAAATTAGGCTAATATTGCAGAATTCATCTATATAGGATAATATTCATATATGATTGGCCAATTCTGACTAGTTAAATATAATTCATGATCATATGCAGATATGTACAGTACTTCTCTTTAGCCCAACAAGAAAACTTTTATATATTGTATTTGTAAATATATGCACAAAGTATACTGTAGATATTAAAAAATTATTATTTAGTAAAATTTTTTTGTTTTTTAATATTAGGGTATAGCTCCTGCTCTAATCTTTATTAATACTTCAGTAAATTGACATATGGTAATGCCATAAATACATAAATATTATACACAAGTATTGAGACTAGGACTTCAGATTATAAATCTTTTATTCATGGCTAAAATCCACCAGAGCCTTCTATATTCCTATTTATATAGTTAACCTGGATTTGAACGTCTCTTTTTAATCAACAATTAACATCTACATGTCCGCCACTTACTCACATTTCCTAATTCATTACTTCCAATTTGGTGTGTACCAAGTAGGCGCTTTATGCTTTCAAATTGGTGTACCTGAAATCTGGTATACCAGAAAATTCCTTACTAGCATACTTCTCGGGATTCGTATCTCAAGCCATGCAGCCGCCTCTACCTCATTCATCAGCAAATTTTATATATAGATATATATCGATTACTAACCGGTAAGATATATATTGATTATCAACACCCCTATCGATTACTATCGATAGTGATAGTAATCGATTAATATCCGGTTAATACCCTATCGATTACTATCGATAGTGATAGTAATCGATATATATCCGGTTATATCGAATATGATATCAATTAATAATTATTATATTCACATAATCAT
>QKWP01002011.1:64223-78851 GCA_003550325.1 Gigaspora rosea | reverse complement strand
ACGATTTTTTTTTTTATAACGAATTTTATATATATATATATATTTTTTATTTTTTTAAATTTATTTTTTTTTGTTTTTCTTTTATTTCTTTATTTACTAAATTTTTTTTAACTTTTTTAAATAGTGCCTATGGTGATAATTACAAAATCATGATTAATGATGCTACCAAAATTGATTTTTGAAGAAGGCCTATTTCGTCTTCATTAGAGAAAATTAAAATTTTTTATAAGAAAAAGCAAATAAAATTTATATAGATGTGTTTCTTATTTCATCTATTCAAAAAAAGTATCAAATAATTTCGTCTTTCAAGTAAAATAGGTCAAAAACAATTTCGTCTTCAAATTTTAATTTCGGGTTTTAGAACCCAAAATGCTTTTGTCCTCATGTATAATCATGATCTAAAATAGATCGTTAACAATCTATTTTAGATCTTAATAAAGTATGATATTATAAGTTTTGATTTTTATTTATTAATAAAGATAAGTAATTTTTCTTGTTTTTTTTTGTTAGCTTCGTTAAAACATACTAATACTTTTTTGATCCCTTATAGTGTTGTACTGCAAATGGAATTATTGCGGACTTAGATTGGAGTAGAATTATTGCAGAGTGAAATTCTAAATGCAACCCAAGTTGGTACAAAACTTAAAAGCAACTTAAGTTGATTCTAAATTTAATAAATGTAAAATTAATATCATGTTGATTTTAAATTCGATTTTACATAGATCCAGAAAATACAAGACAATGATCGAAAGACATTTCTGCAAAGATCCTCGAGTGGCATATATTGCTTGGATACAATTCTGATATTATCGTACGTAGAAATAGAATTATTGCGGATTTAGGTCGGAGTGGAATTCTAAAATGCAACCCAAGTTGGTACGAAACTTAAAAGCACTTAAGTTGATTCTAAATTGATGAATGTAAATTTAATATCATGTTGATTTTAAATTCAATTTTAGAAAATACAAGACAACGATCAAAAGACATTCCTGCTATAAGATCCTCGAGTGACATATATTGCTTGGATACAATTCTGATATTATTAGATTACTTCTAAGTTTCTAGAATTAAATACTGTAGTAAGTCGAGCCTTGAGATTTGAACGTTCCTATAACACCTGGCGTCCCTTTATAGAAAGGGTTTTAAAAAAAAAATCAAGTTTCGATATATTAAGTTTTTTTTGATTGTATGATATAGTTTTTCGATATATAATTTCCCACATAGTTATACATACCTAATGAATAAATATCTGAAGTTTTAGTATACGGTTGGTTATTCAAAACTTTAGGTATAACGTATTGGTAAAATTCCAAAAATTCTGATTTTAACATAATATTAGCTAATATTGTCCTAAATCAGTAATATATGCACCTTTTAAGTCATTTTGTAATATATTTCCACTATGTAAATCCCGAAGAATAAGATCTTGAGAATGAATTATCTGAAAATCTGACGCAATACATTGCAGTAAATTTAATTTATCTTTCCAATCCATTTTTGATATAGTATGTAAATTTGTCAAACTGCCTTCATGAGCATATTTCATAACAAAATATAATTTCCAGAAGTTTAAATGTTGGATCTTTAAGTCTGATATCACAATATGCTTTTAACTATTCATTAAAAGAATTGCATATTAAAGTTACTAATAGACATAATAAATTACAAGTATATACCGTTATTAATAAAATTATTTAATAAAGATTACCTCTTTTATAAATTCTTCGTGATAATTATTTGATTCATAAAGTAATTTAAGTGCAACAGGAATGGTTGCGTTTCGACTTTTATCATACCATATAGCATAACATATCGTTGCAAATCCACCTTTACCTATCTCTTCAATCTTCGTAAAATCATCATAAGGAATCCACGATAACTGATATTCATTTTCCGTCTTTTTTCAAATTATCTTCAATTTCAAGATTATGCTGCCATTCACATTCATTCGCTGCTGATATTTATTTATAAAATTTAATGAATTACAGATTTTAATAATTATAAAGTTTATAATAATAATAATGATAATACCTGATGTTAAATTTTTTCCCTAATCGTTAATTTACATATATAATTTGCGTCACAATACATGTGCAAAATTTAAGTTTAAATAAAATTTACCTTTGATACCAGTATTTTGCTTTATGTAAATCCCTAGTTAATCCAGTTCCATTTCAATAACATTTTGCAACTTCTGACATTCCAACAGCGTGACCCATCTCAGCAGAATACTATGTATACCAATCATACTACGTTCGCCTAAAAAAAAACTGTTAGTACTGCAAAATATATATATATATCAGTATATAAAATACTATCGTATACTAACTGTCTAACTATTGCGCTAGTATTGCACTACGTTCTTTCAAATATTCGTTAGAAAAATAATAATAATAAAAAAAAAAAGAAAAAACAGTAATTATCAGTAATCGTGATGCAAAAAAAAATTAATTACAGAATTACAATACTGTACATATAAATTAGTTACTCGGGTAATTAATTTGAATCAGCCCATGACACTAACGCGTAAAATCTGTGTTGTTGTTGCACTAAATGTGCAAATATAGGCACGCAGCATTATATCTGGAAAATGCAACAATTACATTTTTGATATTTTTAACTATAATGTATCAAAAACGTAATTTCGGTCATCAAAGGGCGTAAAAGTATGAGTCTGTCGCTACACTTCAGACAATTACAACTTTATGAAAATTTTTATACAAATTACGCTATGACAGTGACATCCATAATAGCCTACTTAACCTTCTAGATAAAGGTTCTAAGTGTGGTTTAACTATCCATAAAGGATTCAACTCCTTCCAATTTAATAATGTTTGAAGCATTTGAGACGCATCCAAGTTACCTGGTTTATTTGTAAGCCAATACTGATATACAGCATTATATAGGTCCTTTTTATATATAGGATGGTCAGGATAATCATGCTTGAGTAGTGGATAAATGTTTCTGGAATCCATCCGACCTTGTATAGCATACTTCTCTATATCTAATAACATTTTGGGTATTAATTTTCTAAATCGCGGTGCCATTTTATAATTGATTGGAGTAAGTTCATGATTATAAGTATCAATATATGAGTTTATTCTGATAGTATTAGTTGTTTTAGGACAAGTAACGTTTAGCTTCCAAGGGCATTGAGTCCGCTGTGATTTCGTCGTTTTGTTGGATCAGAGATTACTTGTGGGTTATGCACACCTGATCTTGAACATTCATAAGTAACTCAATGCGTTATTTCTTCATTTGTCTGACTTGTCCGGACTTTATAATTGAACCTCTTTTGTTTAGCAAATTTGTTAATCCAGAGTTTAAATTCCAACCATGTTGTAAAAGAAAGCCCAATTTCTAGCTTTAAATTATTGTCATTGTTTTCAAGCCTATTGTCTAACTCTAAAGTACTGTTTTGAATCTCAATTTTTTCTGTATTGGTATCAACAAATTCGATGTCATACAGATCACTTCCAGAATCGTTCTATGAAAAATAGATAAAAAAAGATTCAACAAGAATAATCGATAGAACAAAAACAAGATAATCTCACTTGCTTGAGATAAGATAAAACTGTTATTCATATTTAAATCAAGTGAATCATACTCATTATCAAATACTAATGGATCGGGGTTTCTTGTAATATATCAGAAGAATATTGATTATTACCAGAACCAGTCTTTTATAAAAAGTTATTAATAAAAAGATTCACTAATACGTAAAGTAAATCTAACTAAATAACATAGTGACTGCTTACTTGAAACAAGAAAAAATTGTTATTCACACTTAAGCCAAGTGGGACTTGATTATTATCAAATATTACTATATCCGAAGTTTCTTGCAACACATTGTTAGGAAAATATCAATCGTTACCAATTCCAGTCTTTATGTGAAATGTCAATAAAAAAAACAATTAATAGAAAGTCTGCTTACTTAAAGCAAGAAGTGATTGTTAATTACGTTTAAGTTAAGTGAGTCTTGATCATTATCAAATATTACAGGATCCGAGTATTCTTGCAATATTGAAAGATGTTGATTATTACCCAAGCCAGCCTTTTACATATGTACGTGTAGCAAAAAAAGTCAAAAAAATCATCAAACAATTAAGAAAAAAAGTATAGCTAAGATATATAAAGTCTGCTTACTTAAGACAAGAAATGTTCGTTCATTATGCTTAAGCCTTGGTTATTATCAAAAATTACCGGATCCGAGATTTCTTGCAACATGTTACTAGAAAAATCTGATTATTACCCAAGCTAGTCTTTTATATGCATATATATAGCAAAAAAAATCATTAATGACAAAAAATTCATCAAACAATTATTTTGACCAAAATATATAAAGCTGCTTACCTGCAATATCAAGTTGTTATTTGTAGTATCCAATACTAACTGACTTGATAGACCTGATACTTCTTGTGGCATCTTTTAGCTAGAAGCAAAGGTAAAAAAGAAAATCATTTTTCAAGTTGCTTGTACTCACTTTGATTTGTTATTTCTTATTCCTATACTAATTAACTTGGTTTTTTTGTGACGAACAATGAAACACAATAAGACACAATATTGAAAAAAGTAAACTGGTTAATTGTTTTGATCGTTCTTACATATTCGATTACAAATTAGATTTTGTGATTGGTTTGATTGGCTAATGATCACATTTATTGTTTACATTTATTAACCAATCACAATTATATATACTACGATCTACAATACATACATTATGACGTAATATATATATACGTATGTACACACATGTATAAATTTAGAAATTTTCTATATTTTAAATATTACATATATTATATCCTACTATTATAAAATGATAATCATGTCACGAGTGTCTCCTACATTTTCACCAATCATTTACACATGTGATAGTGGGAAGTTATTAATAATTATGCCATGCTCTCTGATTTCGAAATTCGAACAATTATTGATAATTTTGGGTGTGATTAATATTTGATTTGATTGATAAACGTTATTTTTTTGTACATGAAATTATCGTGTGTAATAATCAGAAATTCTTAGGCTGGGTGATTAATTGGTAGATGTTTACTCGATTTGGAATTTGCTTGTGATGGTAAGGGCAGGTGTGGAAATAAAATGTTGGCAATGATGTAATTCGTATAAGCAATGCACGTTTTGTTGGTTTGATTGATTTGGGTAAGGGTGATCATTTTTTTTTTTTTTTGAGTCTATGGCCTTAAACGATTGTTTCATAAATATAATGAATCGTTGGTAATTGTAATAATAATAACTTCTTATTAAACGATCGACCCAATGCAAATGTAACTTATGTTTTTTCGTATGTAATATTGAGACAGATGTTATTTTATTTTCGATTTATGAATTTGAATAATTGTTATTATTTTTAAGGACAATTTGGTTTGATCAATTATTGTTAATTATTGGGCGCATAATTATCACGAGAGGTGAAAGAACCGGGGAGCATGGTTAAAGAGTGTTTGCCCGATTTAGGATTTACGTACGTTGGTATGATCGTACATTATTATAATATAGAAATGAAACTTTAACAATGATGTGATTCATGTCATGTTGCTGATGAATATTTCATTATTTTACTTTACTTCGCTTGATAGATTTAAATAAAAGTAATTGTTCTTTTCAAGTTGTATATGCCAATTTCTATAGTCTAAATGGTTGTGTATTAACATTTTATATGTATAACTAGCTTATCTATATTGGTTACTTACAAAAAAATAAATTGAACTTGTGAAAGATTTAAAATAAAATATGTGTGTGAAAAAAAATTTGTTTCATTAGCCATGTGTTTTGATGTGATTTGTGTGATCTTATAACTTTATTTAGATGTTTATTGTGATCTATTTCAGATGACATTAGCATATAATTTTAAAATAAATTTTATTAGCATATGTCTATATATGGTCATTGATTAAATTTAATAATGATTTATGATCGATTGCAGTAAAACTATGCTATGATGCACCTTATCGATACATGCAAAAACAAGAAAACAAAAAAAAATCTTTATTTTTTTTAAATTTTTTTGTTATTGATAATATCTGTTATTGATAACCAGATATCGTTAATGTAGTACATGTGCACTAATACTCATTCACACAATTTATAATGTTGGAAAGATTTTAAAATGAACTTATATTATCTGCAAGTAAGTGTGACGTGATTAATTTAATTTAATATTACATGATAATAGGATTTCTTTCCTGAATAATGTGTATGATTTTGTATGAACAGTTATATGTGATATTATTGGTTCGCGTAAACATTGAACTTGATGATATTGGTATTTAGTAGTGTTATGTAAAAATAAAATATACGAAAAATTTGAACAAAATTTACAAAAATGATACTTATTACATAATTATTCGTGGTATTATACGAATAATATTAGTTCGTATACTGTATTTAAATAAAATTTGATTTTGATTGATCTCGATTGTATAGTATTAAATAATATTATTAAGATAAAAGTTGATTCTAATTGATTCTATATAGTGTTAACGAATATTATTGATTATATTTAAATTATAACAAATTATATTTAACATTGCATTAAATATGTTATTAAATAAATGGTGAAGTAATTAATTTCGCCGCTATCATACAATGTTTTTGTTAACGTATAAAAAAAAAAAAGATTTTTTTTTTATGTAAATTTGAATATTTTGTTTTAGCATTTTGATATCATCGAATTAAATGGGCAAACTTATCGATATCATATTATGTAAAGAAAATTTTCAAACAATATGCGCAAAAACAATACTTACTTTCGTGAATGATATGTAACGATACATGTTTAATATTAGTACATAACCTTAAATGAACGTTGATTGTAATTAGCTTTGTTTGAATATTTATAATCCTACTATGGCGTTACCTGGAGTGAATTTTTGTTAATAACTGATAAATGATGTAATTCATACGTATAAAAGTTCATATATAAATCTGTGAAATAGCAAAAAAAAATAAGCGAAAAAAAAAATATTAACAAAAGAAAAACAGAGAAATGCTCGCATTAAACAAAGACAATGTAAAACTAAATATAAACGCTGGTATCGTGAGCGAATGAAAAAATCTGAAGAAAAGATAATGAATTACAATAGGCAACATTATAATTTACCTTGGTGGGATACTCTTTATTCATTAAATGAAATTCATTTAACGTCGTTGAATTTTTTGTGGAGTCGATCATGTTCTCATTGTTCAGTGACACTTCTTGCTGAAGAATCATCTAAGTTCTGCTGTAATAACGGCAAGCGAATTATTCCGGCATTACCTTCTTATCCTACACAATTTAATAATATTTTAGAACATTCGAACATTAGCGTTTTTTCAAGAAAACTTAACACGCTTTTTTCATTTAATGCTATTGGTGTCCAAGATCAATTCGTACAGCTTTCTGCACCATCCTCGGTTAGTATTATTGAAGAACTTACCATTGCGTTTTACCAGCTAATATGCCCGATCATTCGATACATTGGTATCTATATGACGAGCGTGAAAGATATTATTCAGCTCAAAAACTTGGAATTCCAAATGAATGGATGTTAACTATGCAAAACATGTTAACGCAGATCAATTCTTATATGCATTCTCTGCGAATGCTCAAAGACAATTCTTTAAATACTGTGTTTCTTGAGTTGCAGGAGAACACCTCAACCGGGGAAATTGCAGCCATAATGCATGCAAATAATATTGTTAACGTACATCCAAGAAGTATTGTCATATGGCGTTGCTCTAACAATGCACCCAAGTTTGTAAATATTCTTAGTTCACAATATGAACCCTCCAGTATCCGTTGCTCTTTCCTCATGGAACACCTGGATGGTATGCTAATAACCATTATGATCTTTCACAAATTGATTGGTATTGTTGCCGATTGTTATGTGAACAGAGATTTTTGGTTTTGGGAAGGTTAAGTTCCGAATATTTGGTAGATATGTATTCTCGAGTCGAAGAAAAATGTCTTAATTATTTATTAAATGAAAAAAACGCCTTAATAAAGAAAAAAAAACACAGGACGAACTGGTGTTGAGGAAGATTTTGAATGCGAAGATGATCAAGATGGCGGAGACCTACATCTTCCCGCTTCTTTTCTAGGTTCGAAAAAATGGTGCTCGGTTCGTGTAGCAAATGCTTTTGCTTTAGCATGATGTCGAGGAAAACCGAGTTTTTTTATAACCATGACTACAAACCTGAGTGGGAAGAAATTCAAACACAACTTCGACCTGGTCAAAACGCATTAGACCTACCAACTATCGTTGTACGTTCATTTCATTTGCGGTTTAAGAAATTGAAAGATTTGTTCGCAAATACTTTGGAAAAATCGCTTATTTCGTAGATATGATAGAGTTTCAGAAACGAGGACTTCCTCACGCTCACGTTATTATGCGAGTTAATCCCGAACTTCCAATCGACCAAATCGATAAAATTATATCTGCAGAAATGCCTCGAGAAAACACGTGGCTAAAAAAAATAGTCACTAAATTTATGATTCACAAGCAACAACATTCACAAAGGTGTCTTCGTAATGGATACTGCATATATCGATACCCCAAACCTATCAATTTGAATACATACGTTGACGAGAGAGGATATGTGCAATATATGCGCCATACGAACGAAGATGCGTGGGTTGTGCCTTACAATCCGATACTCGTTTTAAAATTAAATTGTCACATTAATTTTGAGATCGCATTTACTGTTCATTTGTTCATGTATTTATATAAATACCTGTTTAAAGGTCCCAATCATATTAAATTTACGATAAATCATGCACGTAATGAAGAAACAAGCTAGCCAAAAATGCAAGGGCCTAAAAATTCAAATGAAGGTAGTTTTTTGGTAAAACAACAACGTATTAATGAATTTAAAGATTATATCGAAGGAAGATATTTATTAGCGACTGAGGCAGCTTGGAGAATATTTCGGTATCAAGTGACTTCGACCGAACTGTCTGTGCAAGCACTTCCGTTTCATCTTCCTAACAAAAATATCTCTCAATATTCACGTTCGCAAAACACATCATCAACTACCTCTCTTTTAACCCGATATCTACTTCATCCACTTGACACACTTTTTGACGACCTTAAATATACAGAATATTATGAACAATATATACTATATCCTTTCGAACAAGAAGATATCTAAGATGGAGATTTTCAAGAACAAGAGCAACCTGGAATACCGAAGAAAATAGTAAGACGACGAACAGGCAATAAAATTACAAGATTAGTTTTAATACTACCTGAAGTTGGTGAACTTTTTTACTTGAGGTGTATTATAATGTATCGACCATTTCGAACATGGAACGAACTTAAAACCGTTAACGGAGTTAATTATGCTACATATCAAGAATGTGCTCGCAAGATGGGTTTGTTCACTACTGATAATGAAGGAGTACTTACAATGAAAGAAGCCATCGAGAATTTTTATACACCAATGAAATTGCGTTTTTTATTTATACAGTTAATTCTAGACGGTACACCTGCGTTGGATTTATAGCAACAATTTAATAATGAACTTTTGGCAGATATATTGGAACAATATAATTATAATCGTCAATCTGCTATTAACATCACCCTGCAGAAAATTGCTTATATAATTACAGAACATGGACGATATATGCGAGATTTTGGACTTCCTGAGCCACAAATTCTAATGCGAGAACTAATGTAGAACGACAACATTTTTCTAACAGTGTATACCATTATTGACTTGCTGAAAACCTTCGTTCAATGATGAACACTGAGCAGTTAACATTTTATAACGAGGTTACAACAACTATATTAAATAAAACAAGAAATAGACCTATGCCAACAACAACGTTTCCTAAATTTTTGGATGGAAAAGCGGGGCGCGGTAAAACATTCCTGATTAATGCCATCTGCCATTTAATTCGTGCTGAAGGTCACATTGTTTTGCTCTGTGGTACCACTGTATTGGCTGTTCAATTATATGAAGGAGGACGTACAGCTTACTCTTTGTTTCGCATGCCCATAAAAAAGAATAATGCTAATATTGAATCATCTATTAAATTGCGTAGTAATCGTGCAGATTTAATCCGTGTAGCAAAACTGATTATTTGGGATGAACTTCCGATAGCCAATAAAGCTGTGCTAGAATGTGTGGATCTCCTCCTTTGACATGTTTGTGAAACCAATGAGCCATTTGGTAAGAAACCACTAATTGGGATCGGAGATTTTTGCCAAGTTGCGCCAGTCGTCAAAGGAGCCGGTAAAAGTGCCACTATCGACACATCAATTAAAAGTTCGCACTTGTGGCCAAACTTCAATAAATTTGAATTAATTCAACCTATAAGAAATGCAGACGACCCGACCTTTTCAGAGTTTATTGATAACGTAGGTAACAACTGGCAAGACTCAGAAGTTTCTTTGGATATTTTCAGAACAATTCGAAGCATTGAAGATGCCATCAGTTACCTATATTCTAAAAACTTACTTACAAACCCTATAATGCTACAACGAAGAGCTTTCCTTAGCCCACATAACATCTTAGTAGCCGATTTCAACGCGCGAATTCTTTATGCATTACCCGGAGAAACTTATATATACTACAGCTATGATGTTGTTAAAGAAAATGATCAGATTGTAAATGACCATCCCGTTGCAATACCAGATTATCTTGCACAATTAACACACCCTGGAATACCAAACCATGAACTTCATCTGAAAGTTGGTGCTATCTGCTCAATAATAAGAAATATTTCAATTGACAAAGGGTTAGTTAAAAACGCTCGGGTTGTTGTAACTAAATTAGGTCAACGGCTAGTTGAAGTAATGATATTGAAAGAAAATTTCTTTAATAATATAACAGAAACACATTTACTTCCCAGGATTAACTTCTATTTTCAGCCGGATTATTGTTCGTGGACAGTATATAGGAAACAATTTCCTCTACGTTTAGCTTATTTGACGACTTTTAATAGTTGTCATGGTCTTACACTAGACTGCGTTGTAATAGACCTTCACACAGATGTATTCGCTCATGGTCAATTATATATAGCAATTTCACGCATAAGAGAAAGAGATCATGGACTAGTGTTATTATCTGAAGATAAAGAAGGTATAAATACAACAAACGTAGTTTACAAAAAATTAATTCAATAAATAAATTTTTGTAAATAAAAACAATGAATAACGAACAAATATAAATATATATATAGTATATATATATATGTTATATATAATATATATATATATATAAATACATATAATATTTTATATTTTATTTTATATATATATAAATGAATAAAATATATGCATGTTATATATATATATATATATACATGTATTACATAGTTGTATTGTACATATATACTTATATGCATGTGTATCTGTAAGTATATATATATAAAAATCCGCGATAAAGTAATAAACAATAGATTAGAACTCTGATCCTAGACTATCGAAATTCAATTAAATCTTATTAAATTACCGTCTCTTAAACACAATCTTAGATCTATTATTTAAACTTTTATAGATCAAAATGAGAAATAACAAATATTTAAATTGTATGTAAACTTGAATATAAATAACATAAGAAAACAATCGTACCAATTTCATCCAACGAACATATAAAAACAAAACTTGATGAATTAAAATAAAATAAATTCACCCCTAAATTATATAAAATATATGTATATATGTAATATATATGTAATGTATTATTAAAAATCTACGTCGGTGGCGTCGAACCAAAAAAATTTTTTCATTATATGAATATGTTATATATATTACAATATAAAAACAAAGATCATTCAAATAAACAAGAAATAAATGACAAATAATCATGATAAAAATAGTATCTGTTGCAAAGTAAATAAAAAAAAATTTAAATAACCATAAAATTCAAACCTTGAGAACAATTTTCACCGTTCGTTACAATCATACGCATCTAAATAAAAAAAATTTACAATTAAAAATATAAACTCAAACATGCCTATTCATGCTTCAGTAGTTGTATTTATAACTACAAAAAATGAAAACAATTCGTTTACACATGGCATGGCATAGTATCAACCTTATGAAAAAATGTTTTCTCAACTATACACTGGAAACATTTTGATTCACCAGACAAATACCAAAATGATTTCGTGGTAGGAGATATAGTTTCTATCGCAGGAAAATTCGTTATGGAAAATTCTGAACAATTCATCACAATCGCCTCAGCTACTGTAGTCGATAAAAAAGATTCAACTGACAAATTTAATTCTGAAATAACCCTTTCAACACACTTCATTTAATGTTCAACGCAACAGTTACACGTGACCTAAAAACTTCAGGCGAAACTATTCATTTCAGGGTAGAAACACGTGAATATAACTCATGTACCGGAAATCGCGACATTCACATACCTATTACCGTCTACTATCCAATTCAACATACTAGATTTAACTATTTATGCGCCACCTTAAGATTGGCAAACTTTTAATGATATCCGGTTTCTTATATATTATCAAATCAAATGTTACTATGGTAGAGGCAACAGATGTAGATTGATTATCTTAAACAGGAAATTAATTATAATACCTCTAAAAATCTATTTCAACCAAATATGCATTCTTCTGCAGATTTAGATCGAATAGCTGAAGAAATTAGTATCACAACTCCACCGATACACACTAATAAATCAAAACAAAACAACGACAACAATGAGCAAGAACAAAAAATTAAAACAGAGCGTGACCTAGAAAAAGAAAAGACCAAAGAATATAAAAATAAAAACGGTAAAAGAAAAACATATCAATATCAAAATCATGATCACGATGATATTAAGCAAACGGCTAATGTAAATTGCTACATGGAAGAAGAAAAATTAAATGAGATTGAGAAAAACGTGAAAACAAATAAAAATTCGTCTAAAAGAAGAAAATAAACACTTAAAATCAAAATACCCGATCAGATCAATTTTCAATCTATATATATACAAAGCAAATGAATGCTAAAAAAAAAAAAAAAAAAATCATAATTAAATCCGTATTCAATTTTTTTATTTTTTTCTTTGTATTGTTAAATAAGTATATTCTTTCTTTCTTATACTACTGTTATTCGAGCAATTTCGTATTGCGAAGATTATATATATATATAACCGTATGTACATTGAACGATTACAAATAAAAAAAAATTTTTCGAAATGCTACAGAAAACACAAATATTTCAAAATACCAATTCAATAAAACCTAAATATTTTTGCTTAACCTCCTTCCATTTCCTTTCCATTATATTCACCTTCTGAATCATTCCCTCCTATTTATTTTTTTGATTTTTATATATATTTTTTTTTTTTTTAATAATTAAAACCTTGCAAATATTATATTCGCATCTATTATTCAAATGAATGAAAATGACATATGCGAAAAAATTAAATCGATCTTCAAAACCCTAAATATATAACAATTATAAATTCGTTATTGCCTTAATTACTGTAACTGTAACCACATACAAATTAGTTGACATAATATTTCATTATCGATATCATGCATACATAAACGATCAATTTATAATAGGACAAACAGTAATACGATCAAATATTATTCTAACAATATATACAAATTAACATTATCATATACATTATTATTACAATATATCATGTACATTAAATATAAACATCACCGATAGTACATACTAATAAGTCATATATTATAATTTATATCTTTTATGAAAACTCACACGAAATCATAATTAAATACAAACTAACATAATTACATATACTATCCAGATACGATTAAATTGATATTAATACGATCTCAATTACTTTACTTTATAAACATAAAATAATCAATTCAATTAAAATTTATCTTTAATTATGCATGATCATCGAATAACATATAATTTCTGATTTAATTCTAATACAGGTTAACAAAACCTTTGTTGCGTTATAATAAACAAATAGCGAAAAACTCTATTATATAAATACAATATAAAAAACAATAACGTCCACACAAATTTAATATAACTAACAACAAGAATCATAAAATTTAATTATGTATAGTTACCAATAGGGCGCCAGTGGCGCCCCACAGACACTTGTATTATTATAAAAAAATGACAAAAAAAATAAATCCAAAAAAAACGAAACCAAAAAAAATTAAAAAATGAAAACAAAAAAAATAAACTATTATATTCTTTACATTTGCTCATATTTGCTCATTTTCACTTATATTTGCTTATATTTGCTTATATTCGCTATTTCTTGCAAAGTGCCAGAAAGTTAGGTTGTTTTTTTACAAAATTCTGAAAGAAGTAAGGAATAAACTAGGTAAATGCATAGCATTGTTTGTCCAAAGCTAAATATTTATATAAATTTAATAATTAAAAGTTTGCTATTTACTAGATAAAAGCATAGCATTGTTTGTCTAAAACTCAATTTTATTTCTTGTACTATAAATTTTATATATGGTCTAATTTGTGGAATTAATAATAACTTTTAATCCACCAGTCCGTTTTGGATGATTTAATTATCAAAATGTTCGTCTCGATGAGACGATTCTAACAAGCCCAAAATTGTAAAAATCCAATTACAGGATCCCAAAATCGTTTATCACTAAGTAAATTTCTTTACTATTGAATAACTTTTAATCTACTAGACTATTTTGGATGATTTAAC
>QKWP01002011.1:42600-60539 GCA_003550325.1 Gigaspora rosea | reverse complement strand
TTTTTTTTTTTTTTTATCTGGTAATCCAGGTTGAAATTTTCGTGATGTAGTCAAAATACTATGTAATCATTAAAGATCTGCTAATCATCATATATCGTTTTAAATAATTATGATTATAATTGATTTATAGATATATAACGATTTAATATAAAAAATGATATATATCGATTTTAATCCAATTAATTGATATATAACAGTATTTTAATCGATATATAACGATAATTTATAATCGATATAAAATGATTAAGTGCTATATATCGGTTAATACCTATGTATAAAATTTTCTGATGCTTCTGAATTTGCAAGAACACAAACTCTTATTTTAGAGAACTGAAGATTTGGAGCTTCATTTATTTTTTTTTATTACAGTTGGATCTCTATAAATGCAACTGCTATAAATTCAATACCTCCCTAAATGCATGTTTTTTTCTTTTCCGTAAAATGTTATTAGTACTAAATGCATGTTCTATATTCTATAAATGCACATTCTTTTGAATAACATTTTATATCATACTAACATCCCTAAATGCACGTAGCTAATCAAATTTTAGTATTTAAGATAGGTTATACAGTTTTTAGTAGAAGTTATACAAACTTGATAATCTAATTTTTAAAGCTGCAATTTAATTGGCTCTCTCTAAATGCAAACCTCTCTAAATGCATGTTGTAGGCTTATCCCTACAAGTTGCATTTATGGAGGTTTGATTGTAGTTTGCTTATATTTTTTGTTTTTTTATTTGTTTTTTTTTTTACTTATTTTTTTAACTTTTATTTTATTTATTCCTGTTCTACAAAAATTTGCAACTTTTCTAGTACTTTACAAAACAATGGTTATAGCCAAAACAAAAGAAATAGCCAAAGCAAAGACAATAAAAAACAAAGAAGCGAAAATAATAGCTAACTATAAAGTGAGCTAAAATAAGTATATAGAGCTAGTTTTTTGTATATAGTAATAGAATTAAATATAACGAAGCGCAAAAGTAGTTTAATTACCAATTCGGATAAGATCAGCACTATAGTTATATTATTACTATATATGAAATTGGGGATAAACAAATATATAAACAATATATTAGTAAATCTGATTATGACCCTTATAAAAAGTTTTTTTTGTACTAAATAAATATTATTTTTTGATATAAGTAAAGTTGTAGAGCAGGTTCTTGTGTATCTACTGATAAAATTTTATTAAAATCAGACCTGTAGATAAAAAGATATGAGTAAAAATGTCTTTAAAATTCTTTAAATCATATAAAAATTTTATATATACAGGCCTGTTTCAGATTTTGTACTATGTTGTTTATATATTTGTTTTGCCCCAATTCTAAATATAAAAATATTGCCGATCTTATTTGAATTGGCAATTAAAATATTTGTAATAATGTAAAAATAATACTATATAATAATGTAATATATAATAAAGTATGTAATATTAATTAAAAATATATATTTAATAAATATAAAATATAATATATAATAAGAGTAAATAACCTGACAACCCTCTGGACCATAGCCTCTCATAAATGCTAACCTATGAAAATTTTGTAGTTAGTATTTTTATATATAACAAAAACTCTATCTAGAAGCAACTTGGATACAGGACTTCAGATTTGTATGTGTGATAACTGAAATAGAGCTAAAAAAGGAAGTCTAGACAGAAACATACTTTTGGTTATCTATACTATTCTACAAAATGTAAAACTTACACTTTTTACAAGTTATAGTACTTCCACTATCTCTCTTTGGTTTTTTCAAAATTTCGCCAAAAAGTGGGCAATTCAGCTTACCTCCTTCAAAAGATTGGCAGTGTTTACTCCTTCCAAATTGGGAATACGCCTACTTAATCGGAATCAAATTACAAGTGAATTTAGAATTCTGTAAAATAAACAGTGACATATGAGATGTTTTGGTGGAAAATTCGAGATGAAATTTCTTTCTAGAACTTTCTTTTAGGCGTAGTTTTGTTTTTTTTTATGTATATAATACTTAGGCAGATTTTGCTACACAGTATTATAATTTTTAACTACTAGCAGTATTAGTATTAGTATTAGTATTAGCATTAATATGAGTATTAGTATTAGTATTTGTTATTTCCTTTCTTTTTTCTCATTCTTTTTAGATAGGATTAGTCAGTTCTGCCTTATATATAGGCTTTTTTTTTGTTTCTCTTATCTTACATCTTTTTCATTTTTTGTTGTTTTTAGTTTTTTGTTTAGGTTTGAAGTTATTTCCTCTTTTTTTTATGTCATCTTTATTTTTTTTATATATGATTTTTCTTGAATAGTATTGTAGTATACAGATAATAATACATAATATTATTATCTAATCTCACTATTGATGCTAGATGGGAGGAATTTAAAGAGAAATCCTATAAACTTGGTAGCACTAATGTTAAGACTCCATACTCCCAGGAGCTTGGTGCGATAAGTCACATTTGGGTGCTCATAGAAGTAGCCGAATAATGTTGGACCTATATATTAGTTGTATACATTAATTAGTTTATAGTTTGTAAACTATTGCAGGATTAATAACTAGTTAGGCTCTAGTAAGGCCGTCAAAGTTAAAAAAATAAAATAAAAAAAAATAAGAGTAAATAAAAAAGAAATTTATTTTATAGTGCTATATAGTGCTATAGTATTTATATATAATTTATTATATTTTTTTATAAATTAAATATAAAGTTTATATTTTTATTATTACAGTATAGGTCCTATAAAAAAGTAGTTCGTGGTGTAGTTTGGGTTGGTGTCAGAAATACACGAAATGGCAGGGTCAAAGTGATACGTACAGACTGTTAAATGAAAATCACAATAAAAAAAGTGGGCAGAAATTACAATAGGAGGTGGCATGTCATATGTAATGGCTAGTAATGTGCTATTTATATAATACCTGATTAAAATTTTAGCGTACAGTACATACAGTTCTTTTCTGGTATCTGTTTGGCTGAAACAAGTGATCAGCAAAAATTTTACAGTATGTATAGTACTAAACATATAGTACTGTATGCGGTATATCACTAGTAATAGTACCTTCTTTACAGAATTAGTAATAGACAACATCTGCCACAGAAGCATATGTGATAGCATATTTGCATATCGGGACTAATTTCTCATAATTAATAGAGCTGATATTAAAGATAATATAATATCGGAATAATAGGCAGTCAATAAAGGATTTACTTATATTTATATTAAAATTTTACATGTAGTTGTCATAGTTAAATTTTGTGTTAGCTATAACATCTTGGTTTTTTGCTTTGTTGTTATTACACAACGATCTTGCAATTTAAGGGTAAGGTATTTTTTGGCTTGTGTAAAACATAATTTGCAGATCTTCTGCTCCTAATTGGCCAAACCACCAGTTTGGCCAATCAGGGACAGAGGATCTGCAAAGTTATGTATTACACAAGCCAAAAAATACCCTACCCTTAATATTTCCAAATCTATACATAAGGGGGCATCCATAAATAACGTTATGTACCCCTCATAGTAGCGCTGGACCCCCTCTACTATATAAAATTTTTTCAAAATCTGTATGTTTATATATAAAATTTCACAAAAACTTGAATATATTGTGACACAGTGATCCGATTTGGATGATTTAGGTACCATTCGATTCGTCTCAGTGAGACGAATCCAATGATACCAAAATAATTTCATTTGGATTACTGGATCAATAGTTATTCACAAAAAACCATTAATTTTTTGTAATTTTATAAAAAAACATAATAACCAATAGTATTTAGCCAATAAAATTTGATCCAGTAATCTAAATGAAATGAAATTGGTACCATTCGACTCCTCTCACCGAGACGAATCGAATGGTACCAAATTCATTAAATTTGGACCACTGGATCAATTTTTAGCTAATTTTTTCTAAAAAAATTACGTTATATTTTTTTGATACCCCTCTACTTATAAGAAAAATGTTATCGTTCGTCCAACCCCTCTTGTATAACGTTATTTATAGATGCTACCTAAAGTCTGTTTTTGCTTGACATAAGAGAACCTGGGATTTTCAAGAAGTATAGTAATTTACCTAGTAAGTTAATGATGGCGCATAATTCGCATAAATCGAATCATAAAGCAGACAAAATTTGGGTCTGTTGTAGCAAAAAATAAGGGGAGTAACAAAAATCAGGTGATTTTTTAGGGGGGGAGGGGGGTAAAAAAAGTTGAAATTATATATAAGAACCTGACTATTTATATATTGAGGAAGAGGGAGGGGGGTAGGCCTCTGATAAAAAATAATCAGGTGATTAATGACACTGCCCTAAGGATCCCTACATGAAATAATACATGTCACATGTTGGCTTGTTTCACAAAAAGCGAAAGATCAATATACAATTTTTTTTAAAAAAATTGCAATATCTCATAATTTCGCTAATAAAACTGCTCTGGGTGTCTTGACAAAAAAAATTCTTTAGGGGAGTAACAAAAATCAGGTGATTTTTTAAGGGGGGAGGGGGTAAAAAAAGTTAAAATTATATATAAGAACCTGACTATTTATATATTAAGGAAGAGGGAGGAGAGGTAGGCCTCTAATAAAAAATAATCAGGTGATTAATGACACTGCCCTTACAATATTTTTTTTTTAACCCTAGTCATTTTTTACACTAGGGGCGCTTGATAGTGCTCTTTTATTAAGATCATATGATTTTCCAATTATATTTTTATTTATGATACATTTTGTGACTAGTAGACCTCCACATAGGCCGAGTAGGGCCGGATAATAGCAATACCCTAACCCTACTTGTCTGTGTAAGGGCTTGACTTCTGAGCTTTTACCTTACCCTAAGCTCAAAATTTGATGCCCTAGCCTGGTCTGCAAAACCCACAGGTACTTGTGGGTACTTATGGGCTTATTATTATTAATAGAAAGACTGCTTCAAATTAGATCAGACGAGTTTTAAATTCATAGTCTGCCAGGTGACTGATATTTAATTCATACGATTGGCTGATTTTTGTCAGCTCAGACATAGTATAATACTCGTTCAACCAAAACAAAAACCAGCTTTAATTAAATACTTAATAATTGTTCTTTACACTTATGATCTAAAATAAAATTATAAAAACTAGGAACATAGTATAAAGTACAAGGTGTATAGTTTACAGTTTACAGGCAACTATTTGTGTGCAAATCTTGGATCTTATTGGATAGCGTATTTAAATCAATTATAGTATCAGGTATCGTGAATTTCATTTTGATAAACTTGTGGCTATGCACAGCTTCCAAATTTTGTTAGATTCGTCAGCAAAGTGACCATTGTGAAATTATCTAACTTTATTGCAGTATATAATTTTAAGCAAATTTAGATTTCTATGAATGTTGGTAAATAGGATATATTGAAGTAGGACGAGAGGTTATGAATGGGAGGTTGTGGGCATGCGAACATTAAGGGATGAAGTTTATACATAAGGTTTTTTGTTCAGAAGGGAGGAAGCTATCTTTTGTTTTGCTATCGCTCGCCTTGGTAAAGGCTGGCTCTATCTCCCTTTAAGTAACCCTGCAAGTAGGGATAGGAATCGATTTAGTCGATTAAATCGACTAAACATAATAATTTGCATATAAATTTTTAGTCAACTAAATCAATTCCTATTTCTACCTGCAAGTATCAGTAACATTAGTCTGGTTGGGCGATATATTGGTAGTTAATTATCCACGGCTGCAATGGTAGTATAAAGTTCTTTGCAGTCAGTTTTTGGGCTCCATGGGTTGTGTGCAGTGCAAGGGCCCTTATTAATGGATAGTTAGGCTCTGTAGCTGCAGTAACAGTGTAAGGACCTGAAATAGATACTGCAAAATGATGCCTGATTCTCTTTTTAGTTATATGATNCTCTGTAGCTGCAGTAACAGTGTAAGGACCTGAAATAGATACTGCAAAATGATGCCTGATTCTCTTTTTAGTTATATGATGGATATTAGCTATCTTTGTTGTGTTTAGGGTTTCATGTAATTGGCAGGTGCAGTTTAGGCCTTGGGGTTTAGAAAATTGGGAAGTGGTCAGTAGTTTATACGTTTGATAGTTGGGAGAATTAGTCCTAGTCTAGAGACTTTTGTCATGGGTATTGAAGTTTAAGTATGTAACGCTAGAGCTTTGCTGATTCTGAACTTTACCTATAATTTCTTCAAATCATGTATAATCTTAAAAGTGCTCGAATTATCTAATTGAGTTTACTCATGAGTTTACGTACCTGGTTTCATGTAACAGCATTGCGCAGCTACCTTATGATAATTGAGTAGCTTGTATCAGTATAAATCAATAAAAATTAGCCAATAATATGAACTGAATTTCACATGAAATATAAATAATGGGTACCTGTGGGTATAAAAGCTGGGTAGCAGTACTACCTATGCCCTACCCATTTGTGTAAGGGCTTAGTTTTTTGAGCCCTTGCCCTTACCCTAGGGCTTGGGATTTAATACCCTACTCGGCCCTTGTGAGCTTACACACGGTAGGGGTCTTAGCTGGGTCAGGTCTGACCCAACCCGGGTCGGGTTGGGTCAGATCAAACCCGGGTCGGATCTGACCCGGGTCAGAAAAAACTCGGGTCAGAAAAAACCCAGGTTGGGTCAGACCCGGTCAGACCCAGGTTAATGATGGTGACGCATGACAAACTATTTCATTGCAAAAATAAATAAATAATTAATTTATTATAAAAAAGTATTCATCTGATAAAAAGAACTTAATACGTACGTACAATTTTTACAGGAAAATTCTCGTGATCTAGTGATCGGATATGCATTATTTTAAAGTATATATGCAGCGATCACAGATCAAATTTTGGGTTTCCCAAGTTCCTATTGGTCGAGCAAATTTTGTTACTCATTGAATGCTATAAAAAAGTGTCAATTCGATTGAGTAATTATTATAACATTCGAGTAATTATTATACCATTTTTTAATGCTCTTATTAACGCCCTTAAACAACACAAAATCGTGAAATGTGAATTTTCCAAATTTACTTTTGTTGCTGGATTGCCTAATATTTACAAACTATTTTGGGCTAAAAAAGTTCACGAATTTGAAAACGTTTTGTATAATGATCTCAAGTTCAAAAATAAGTGCAAGTGAAGAACAAGTGCAAGAACACGACAAATGCTCCGCTATAGATAAAACATATGATTAATAAAAAAATAGTGAAGATATTAGCGAATATCAAAAAAAATTACAATCAACCAAATATTTAAATGATTGATTTCTAGGATTTTTGGTCAGTATTTTTTGCAGCCCAGATTATCTGATAATCAACTAATTTTCTCAATGACTCAAAATCACGGTTATGTTCAAAAGGTGATCTGTGTGCTAAAACTAATAAAGCAATATAAGGTTTTCTCTTTGCAATACTTATTTTAAAATTGGCATTCATAAACTTTTTATAGTTAGCTTATACTAATTCAAACTAACCCACTATATATTGAAATTACTAATAGCGAACAAATTATTTAATAGAATTTTTTATAAAAACTCAGCACCTCGCATTGATAAGTTCGTGATGGCACATCTCTAATAATGACATTCAAAGAACCACTATCATAATAACGAAAGATTATTTGGCCCTTAATTGTAAAATTTTTTAATTATTTTCACTTTGGGCCCTTTTTTGTAATTATTTTCATTTTTTCAGGCCCTTATATGTAATTCCCTAATTTTTAATCTGACCCAAATCTTGGTACAAATTACAGTAACGATAATAAAATGATAAGTTTTGACAGAATGAACCCATTTTTTTAAAGATATCAAAATACATTATTTTTCAAATCATATTCTTTTTATTATCAAAGTACTACTTTCGTTTGTTTTCATAATCTTTGTCTACAGTTTTATTATTATTCAAAGAATTATTTGTATGTTTTTTTTTCATAATATGATTGTTAAAAATTTTAACTGTCTAGAATAATAGTAACTCATCAAAACTCTTAATTTAATAGCGGCAACATTATGAGAAAATATTTGCTTCAAAAGTTTGGATAATGAATCACGAATAAATATCAAATATGTATAGTCAATAAAATAAATATTATAAAAAAATTTTTTTTAAACAAAAGAAGCTTTTCCTATAGTCTACACCAAGCCATATTTAATTCGAAAAAAAGAATAATAGCAGAACTCTCTGTAACCCTAACCATCAAAAGGAGTTCACTATTTAATGATAATCATTAATATGCAAACGATTATGAGTTCTATATGGGTTCAATTGACTCTTTAACAGGATGTTTCTAGTCCCGTTGAAGTTCCTATCCATGTTAGTTCTACACGAAACACATCTGAATTTTTTTTCCACCCAAATTCCTATCTACCCAACCACAGTTTCCACACGTTTTGGAAGTGTATTCCTCAGTACACTCGATTTCGAAATAAATAGTGGGACCAGGTCATTATCGATCGAGCAGTTCTTGACTTGATCTTTTTTTTGGATATTTTCACCATTTTTCGAGCCTCAAATATTGGTAACAACACCGTTTGGTACCATTCACATAACCATTTAGCCAATTTTCTATGCATCTCATTGACCAGGTTACGGATCTTAACACGAATATGGATCATTTTTTTTCTCAAAAGGTATCTGGCTCTTATGTTCTCTTTACCAACTTTAGTACAGTACTTAGATCACTTTGACATTTATCTAGATATCTGCCAAGCCTTACAATTCGATTGAAATCCTTGTTTCCCTATTCGACCACACATGTCCTTGAGGATCATAACAAGCCATAAACGTTCGAATTCCAGGGTCTAAAGATACAATCGTACCAGCGATCCTCGCTTGGTTCTCACGATTTTCAACAGGTACAGGTTGATAAAAATCACAACAATTCTAATAATAGAGTGTGAATTCTGTGGCAGAATTTATAATTTTAATGCAAACCAACTCAATCTTAACCATATACTGTAGTTAATAGAATAGTATGTTCAGTAACAGAATTTTTTTGTGATGATTCAATGCAATCTAACTCAGCATATTTATGAACAGCATATTTATGAATATTATATAATGCAAATTTAACAGATTTTAACAAAGATTTTAATGTTTTATACGAAACTCCTGTGGTAGAGCCATGGATCAGGTGTCAAATTATATAAGATAAGCAACGATGAAGTTTACAATTAGCTAATTTAAAAATTTATATATATAAACAAAATCTGATTAAGAATCAATATGTAGTATCTTTATTTAGATATATTATCAATAATAAAGATAAAAATTTTTTATCATCAGTATCATGCGCATTTTATATATCATGCTATTATAAAATGCGCATTTTTCTCATCTCTAGATATACCACTGCGACATTGCCAAAATCGTTGCGTCACCTATCATCAACACGGGTTCAACCCGAGTTGGGTTGGGTTGGGTCAGACCCAGGTCGGGTTTAACATGAGGCAAGTCAGACCCGGGTCGGGTTTGGCATGAAGCGGGTCAAATCTGGGTCAGGTTTTGACCCAAGTGGGTCTAACCCAGGTCAGGCCCAAACCCGACCCAACCCGACTCATTAAGACCCCTAACCCACAGGTACCCATGGGTAGTCCAGGCCTATGCGAAGGCCTAGTGACTAGTTATACAACCTAATTCTGTACTCAGTTACCCAGATATCCCTCATTTTGGTTACCCAGTCCACTGGCAGTGTCTTCGGTTTTCTAGCTTCTTCCGGAACCTTGGGTCATCTGTACTGACCAGGGCACTGAGAGTATAAGGACGTCTCAGTATTTCCTTCCTTTAGCCTTCCAAAGTTTCAGCTTTCAACTTCAGTCAGAACCTCTAGTTGTTAGTACCAGGACCCCGAAATATACATAGATAGGTCAGATTAATTATAGGGTTACTAAAAAAAAGAAAGATCAGCAAAAAAAACTTTAAAAATAAGCAAAAAAATTACTATAAATGGGGGTCGTCTAAAGCCATGTACCCACGTGACATTTTCGCGTAAATCAACCAAAAGGAGTCGCGAAATTTTGTTTACACGAATCAGACCGAAGAAGTCAAAAACAAAAAAACGCAAGAACATAAAAATGGCATTCTAAACCTATCTTGGGCTAAAAATAAAAAATGTTGGGAAGATAATTTTACCTATATTGGTTCTAACCCTAACCTTGACCCTAATGCTAAACAGTTTCTGATACGAATTTTAACTAAAATTTCAAAAAATCATGTGAGTACATGGCTTTAGCCATCTCCTATAAATGAAAAAGATCTGCATAAAACCCCTCAAAAATAAGCAAACTCATACCTGACCTATCTATATATATTTCGGGGTCCTTTCGTACCGACCAGAGCAAGGACGTGGCAGATTCTCAGTACTTTCTTTCTTTGGTCTTCCAAAGTTTTTGGTCTCCTACCATTTTGGGTTAGGGCTAAGCCTATTCTGAGTTCATCTAAGATCCTTTTCCTTTATCGGGTTAGTACAACTTTGCCACTTTTATCATGTTACCGTTCAACCGGAATCCCACTTAAAGTATATATTTATTCAACCGGAATTCTACCGGAAGTATCCATTATTTCTGAATTTTGATAGCACAAACACACTAATGTGGTTAAATTAACCAATCGCGGTCCTAGCATCCTAGTTCAGCACATCCTTCTTGTAATCGCATATAGTTTTTTTATGTCTGCTAATAGGAGTTGAACCGGCGACCTTACATTTGGCGACCTGGGAGCGTAACCATTTACACTATCGGCCCGCAGGTCCCTTACAATATTTTAATATATGTATTTAGTTTGTTCATATTATTATATGTAATCAACTTGTATCGTATAACCATGAAATAATGCACAGAGGTGTTATTTCGATTCTTGGCCCGAATTAAACTAAAACATATAATTTCATCCCTGTGTGTTATTTGTGGCTATATGGCATGTATTAATCACAGTTTGTCACAGGTCATATAATATATGTTATCTGGCAAACTCATATGATCATGGCGCAACATTGTACAGTTATTTTTTTGACTGATTTCGGCACAGTGTTTTGATTTTCAGACTGATCCAGGATTTACTATCGGTTAATCTTGTAATGTGTTGCCTTGCCGAATATCATGATCATGACGCAGCATTGTACTGTTATTTTTTACGTCAATGCCAATAACAATAATTTTTAAATTTCCAATTATTGGGCCGGAAAATAAATTCTGGTCAAAATTTAAATTCAAAATTTTTGGTTTACGCCCAAAATATCGTCCTGGCCTTTATTTTCAATTCTCATAATTAAAAGTTAAAAGTACAATTGTGAAAAGTGTTACCGATAAGGAATTTTTCAATAAATTCTTTGTTTTGTACTTCTTTATGGTTCTTTTTAACCCGATCTTTTTTTGCTTTCTTTTCGGGGACGTTTTGATCAAACTCATTAAGCACATTAGGCCAGGATACTTCAAGCTCACCAAGAAAATTTACCAGCGACATTCGCGAATCTGTAGGAACCTGTACGGACAAAATTACCAAAAATTGGAGCATCTTTTCGACAGTCTCTGACAACATTGTCACTTGGGGCTTCATTATCGTTTGGTGCTTCATTGTCACTTAGCGCTTCATTGTCACTTGGGATCTCTTTTTTATTGGCGGCGTCATTGTCATCGGCTGCGTCATTGTCATTGGCGGCATCATTCTCGTTGGTGGCATCATTGTCATCAGCAGCTTCATATTAAAAAAAAAACAAAAAAAGAAGTATCTTAATATCCAAAATTAGATAAACAAAATGTAATTTAAAATTTTACCTTTTGGTGCATTCTTTGATATTTGTGCCAAGGCACAAAAAAATCCTTCAAGACCTTCTTGTTGCATGACAGATTTTGGTCTTTTATATGTGGCCAGACCCTTCTGTGACTTGTGTCTCGTGATTGACATAACCACTGCGTCTGAGTATCCAAGTTCTTTCAACAACTGCACTGCAGTTTTTCGTCCGAAGTGATTTGATATATTACGCGTTCCAATCTGGATGTTTGTCACTTCGCAAATGACCCGAAAATATCCTCTCAATGTTCGTTCGCCCACCGCATGTTTGTAAAACCATTGCCCACTAAAATCAGCTTAGATAAAAAAAAATATATTAGAATATATATTTTATAGATATTTATATTCATAAATCACACCAGAATTTATTGACATAGGCTTTAAGTAAAAATTCGTCACAGCTGTTACCGGGCGCTTCGTAAAATAAAATTCATAATCGTCAATGATGCTTTTAATTTTGGGCAAGCTTATTACTTCTGCTTGCGTATCGTAATTGTCAAGCCCTCGTTGGTTAGTTTTTGATCTAAATAATTTGACGTCAATCCCACCATCAGACCTTTTGACAAAATTATTGATTTGGAGGCCATAATGCTCGCCCCCCGCAATGCTAACAAGGTTGAATTATAAAAAAAAATCCATCGTAACAGTCCTTCCGGACTATTACATTGCATCGTAGAGTGGTTTAGAATATGTTCAATCTTATTCATCGTCAAGGCATCTGCCCCAGTACGTTCACCCAATCCTATTGCTGCAAGACTTTTCAACTTTCCATTGATCGCTTCGTTCAAGTCGAAGTAAACCTTGGGATTTAATATTTCAACAGGTTTTTCCATTACTGAACACTGATTAAGATATCGCCATATAGCCGCCAAACAACACCTAATAGAAGTCGCATGGTATTCTTGACTGTCTCTTCGTCTCATTGCACACACAAATTTTGATAATTGGTCTTCCAAAACCTCTTTTGAATCCACTTCCTCGATTTTGCCTTATATCCGACGTCAGTACGAAATTCTTCTAATGCTTTAACCCACTGATCTGTTGCTTTGTGAGTGGCTTTGACCTTCGAGCTCTCACAAAGTGTCTTTAATTTCTCCACAGAAGGTTCGGTATATTTAACCTGTTTTGCTTTATTAGACTTAGTTGGTACTGGCGCTGACTTTTTTTTTGGCATCATAAGATTACCGTGATGACAAAAAAGTTTTTTTTTTTTTTTTGTTTATTTTTTTTTTGTTTTTTTGTTTTTTTAATTTTTTTTTGTTATTGTGTTTTATTTTTTGTTTATATAGTTCGCAACAGCAATGTAACCGGTGACCTCAAATTCTCCAACAACTAGACCTTAATAACTCAGTTTCAAACTTTAGTAAGGGTGTCCTTAAACTTTCAGTTTGACAACAAAAGGTATTTTAAAAAATGTAAACATTTAAAAAAATTTTTTTTTGGTTTTAAAAAGAAAGAGATCTTGATTTTATATTGATCTATGATCTTTTTTTTTTAGATCAAATCTATTAATAGATCCAAGTCGATCGGGCCATGATCATAAATTGCCGGATAACATCATGATTGGGTAAATTGGTAAACAACGGCAATTTGGCTCAAATGGGTAAATGATTGTTTGACACGTGCTGCTTCGCGCACGTGTCAGCCAATCATTTACCCATTTGAGCCAAATTGCCGTTATTCACCAATTTTTGCCCAATAATGTATACTTATTTGACCACTAAAAATTAAAAAATTTATTAAATTAATAACATTTAATTAAAATAAAACAACTATAGATCTAATCCTAACTCTAACTAATCAAAAAACAACTATAAACCTAAATCTAACTCTAACCAACTATAAAACAACTATAAACCTAACCCTAACCCTAACTAACAAGTCGCACCACAAAACCAACAAGCTAATACAAGTAAAATCTAAATCTACAAACAACACATTACGAAGTTACTAAAATCAACAGTACTACAGTAGTACTACGTGAATTAATATAGCTCTACAAACAATAACTTTGAAGCGACGATTTAATAATGACATCTGAATGCCAGAAAAAAAAGAATTAGTAAATGTATATATGAAATCGATGAAATCAAATGAAACTCCAAGAAAAAATAAAGCAACTTCACAAAACTCACCAAAAAACAAACTAACAAACGCGAGAATCTGGAAATAACACTGAAAAATCGATCCACAAAACCTTAAACAATGGATGAATTTACCAAAACGAAATACTAGCAATGACACGCTACGAAACTGCTAAAATCGAAGATACTAAAAAAAAAGAATTAGTAAACATATATACGAAACCAACGAAATCAAATAAAACTCCAAGAAAAAAAAAGTAACTTTACCAAACCCACCAAAATGGTGAACTAACAATCTAGAAATAATACTGAAATCGACATCACAAAATCTTAGAAAATGAATTCACCAAAACAAAACACCAGTAATGACATATCACAAAACCACTAAAATTGATAATACCAACCAACGAAGTAAAAGCACCTTCGAAGACAACTCCAATAATAGCGATCAGATACCAAAAAAAAAGAATTAGTAACATATATACAAAACTGACCAAATTAAATGAAAGCAGCTTCACGAAACCCACCAAATGAATAACTAACAATTGCAAGAATCCAGAAATAACACTGAAATCAGCAATGAATTTACCAAAGCAAAATGCCAGCAATGATGTTCCATAAAGTTGCCAAAATCGATATACGCACAAGCTCCAGTAACGGCAGTTCCACAAGTGACAAACCTTCCAAATTATGACTCTACAAACGACAACTCCAAGAACGTTGACTCCAATAGGAATGCCTGGAATGCCTGGATACCTAAATAGAGTTGGTTAGTAAAATATATACGCGCTATAGAACAGCATAACAGCAAAAAAAAGTAATGATTATCTATGATATTTATTATTTATATATCGCACATAAGCCAGGGTGCAATAGTAATACAAATTAACTATTTTAATTATTACATATATGATAAAGATTGCATCACAGTGCTATAGCACTATAATGCTATAGTGTTACAACAATATTCCCAATAAAAATATAGAATTTTATATTAAATTGCGAAATATTGCAAAAACATAATTATATAAATATGTATATGGGTAGCATCAACTAAAACAAGACTTATGGCATTTTTTGCAAAAATAAGTTAACTATAACATCATATAAAGCAGAAATTTTTCTATATAATTTGACATTTAAAGCATTGATTTGCATAGTAAAATTTTTACTGATGCTTACTTTTTGAAATACTGTATACGATTAATCATGATCTAAAATTAGAATTTGGATATCCGGTTGTCGATCCTTGCATAGAAATGGATTCGTATGATTGGCTAGCAAATGTCGATTCAACAGATTATATTAATAATAGATCATTATTGTTATTGTTACACAAAATTTTAAACGTGATTTTTTCAAAATAGAAAAAAAGCCATAAGCCTTGTTTTAGTTAACGCTGCCTCATATTGTTTATTTATTTTTTAAAATATTTTAAAAATTTGTGAAAATTTGCAAAATATTGCAAAATATTGCAAAAACATCACAAAATATACAAAATATTATTTTTGCGACCTCCTGTAGGAGCATTTTTTTATTTTGATCTATTTCATAATATTTTATATCGATTATAAGATTTTCGAAATATTATAGCAATAACTTACATAAAATTATGTATATATAATTTACTGATATACTATCCCTTAGATTGTAACACAGACAAATTTGCCTGCGTATTTTAAAATTTTTAATAAAATTTTAAATATTGATTTTAGCCATATCTTTTCTAAGTAAAAAATATTCTTTAAGTTTTGTTTTAGTAACTTTGTTATAAAATTTTTTTAAAATCATTAGAAAACTTTAATATAATAAATGTTTAAAGTTCTTGTATTGGCATTTTTACTATTAAAATTTTTCTTTAGATTTTTTCAAATTTTATATGTTCCCGTCTATAAAAAAAATCTTTACTTCTAATACAAGTCTTAATTTTTACAAGTAAATCATTAAAGTTGCAATAATGAAAGTTGTCATCCTTTATATAAACTACAATATTGTCTTAAGAACTATAGTTCTAAAACTAAAACTAAATAAGATCGCAGAAAAATTGTAATAAAATTTTTTAAAAAAATTTTTTCTTAAAATTATCTATTTTCAGCTTATATGTAACTATAATTTATTTTCTTATAATATAAAAACTAATTTTGCAAAAAAGTAATCCTTATTTTCAAATATAATTGTACAAAGTTTTATTTAATTATTTTAGCATTTTAAAAAAGTAAATCAGAGCTAAAAAAGTGCAAAAACGCAGGCAAATTTGTCTGTGTTCTACTACAATCTAAGGAATAGTATAAACTTATATAATTATTACCAGCATGGCGGACATTTATTTTAATTGGTCAAAAAATGAAACAAGTAAACAGATCTATATTTATTTCGGGGCCAATCAAAATGAACTTCTGCTATGCCTTATAGTACCGTAAAACGCAGTATAAGATACTCGGGTATTTCACAATTCATATGATGAAAATTTGATTTGTACTCTCAGGTACCTTGTACGGAGGACCTTAAAATGTACCCAGCACAAATCAAGAGTACAAGGGGGTACGTTTTACGGTAAATCAATTGCATTTAGAATTTTCTAGTGAAAAAAGGCATCATACTTAACGGACCAAAGTTAAGTATTATTTTTCCTTTCTCGTTAAAAATAATTATACTATTTATAACAATACTAATCCACAATTTAATTTCTTTTTTCTTCTTCGATACTAATATTTTGTTGAAATTATCATTTACTGTTTCTTATGGTATCGTTGCTTTGAATGTATCGCCGTTTATAAGTCTCTTCGCTTTTTTTGGCCATTTCCACTTGGTCAGCTACATTCTTAAAATTAGCTTGAAAAAGATCAGATTCATGGTTTGCTAACCTTTGGGCTAATAAGGTTATTAATTCGTTCTTGCTCTTAATAGTTTCAGTTTTTTTAGTAATAATTGCTTTGTAGTATTCACAGCGTTTTAATAACTTTTCTACTATTTCCTTACTGACTATTTTTAAAATAATTGCTATTTCTTTCTTCTTAACTTCGTCATAGATTTGGGGTGGTAATTCTAGCATTTATAAATTGCTCTTTCTTATCGTCGGAAATTAGACAAATTATAAACATAATATAGAAAACATACAAGAATATTTTAACGCCAATTTTTTGCTTGGATGGTGTTAGAGGTTGGAGCCGGTTTTAAATATTCGAGTTTATCACATCTAAATTTGAGTTTATCACACCAAAATTCGAGTTTATCACATCAACTATTAATAAATGACGTGATAAACTCGAATTTTGGTGTGATAAACTCGAATTTAGATATGATAAACTCGAATATTTAAAACCAGTTCCAACCTCTAGATGGTGTATCACTCAGCATTGTGCCTGGCATGGTTATAGTGCTTGGTACTTCTTGGCTCAGTTGCTAGCTTGTTTGTTGTCTTTGATTTGGAGAAGTTCCGTGTTGATATTCTAATAGTTTATAATCAAACGAACATATATATTGTTCTTGTTGGTTAATAGTAGGCCGGAATAGAATTAAAATTAGAATTAGCTATATTTGGATATTAGGATGTAATTGCATGAAGTTAGGGTTAGATTAGTTTAAATATCAGAATAGTTTGTGGAAGGTAAGTTTAAAATATTATACGGAAATAGGTTTGATATTGGGTTAGAATTACATGAAGTTAGTATTAAATGGAAAAGTAGTTTTAGTAATAGTATGAGGCCAAGTTAGAACTATAATCATTATTACTGTATTATATATAGGGTACTGCTATTTACACCATGGTTTTTGCTATTTGCACCATGGATTTCGTGTAACAGTAGATCATCAATCAACCTTTTCTATTTGCACCATAGTAATATATTGCACCAATAAAAACTCGCCTTTTTTTGTAGATTAATAGTTATTTCGCGCTGTTAATGTCGTGTAACGTTACACAAGTCTTGTTTTGGTAATCTAGTAGGCCTGCTAACCTAATTTTATAATGCGGGCCAACCCTAACCCTAATTTTATAATTCGGGCCAACCCTTACCCTAATTTTTTAAGACCTTAAAAAATTAGGGTAAGGGTTGGCCCGAATTATAAAATTAGGGTTAGGGTTGGCCCGCATTATAAAATTAGGTTAGCAGGCCTACTAGATTACCAAAACAAGA
>QKWP01002011.1:12790-28621 GCA_003550325.1 Gigaspora rosea | reverse complement strand
TTACACAAAAACATTAGAATAGCTTATTTTTAAATTGTTAAATTTTTTAAAAAAATTAAAAAAATATACTAATTAAAGGTTGTTCAAATATTTTAAATTTTTATTATAAATATATTTCATTGTTCTGAACAACTTTACTTAATAGCATTTTTGAGATTTAATTAGTAAATTTTAAACTTTTATATGTAGCAACTGCTAATGATTTCTTTAAAAATTTTTAAAAAAATAATGAAAATAGCTTCTTTTAAAAATAGTAAACCCAAGTTTGGTTCAAATAAACCTGCTTTTGGTTCAAATACAGTATATGTTCGAAAATAAGCTACTATAAGCTACTATTATCCTCCTAATTTTTTTTAAAAATCTTAAAAAATTCGTTAGCAGTTGCTACATATAAAGTTTTTTTTTACTAAATAAACATCAAAAAGTCGAATAAGTAAAGTTGTTTAGCGCATCAAAATACACCTACAGTAAAAATTTGGTGTCATTTGGACAACTTTTTATTAGTACGTTTTTCAATTATTTCAAAAAACTCAATATTTCGAAAATAAGCTACTTTACGATTTTTCGAGTAATTTTTTGGCCAAAAAAGGTAGCTTAATTTCGGACACATATAGTAAACACTCTCTTGGTAGAACCCAGATGATTCTAAAAAGGGAAATTTTGTATAGAAATTTATCAAACATTGCATTTTTATATAGTAAATTTTCAAATTTTGCTCTATTTTATATATCTATTTGAGTTCTTACTTGGTTCAAATAAACTTATTTTTGGGTCAAATAACCCTTTTTGGTTCAAATAAAGCTGATTTTGGCTTAAATAAACCCGATCTGGTTTAAATAAACCTTAATTTGGCTCAAATAAACATAATTTGGCTCAAATAAACCCGATTTTGATTCAAATGAACCTAATCTGGTTCAAATGAACCCAGTTTTGGTTCAAATAACCTGACTTGGGTTCAAAACTAAAAAGTTACCAAAATAGGGTTTGAGTAACGTTACACAACATTAGCGGCGTGTAACCAAAAATTATTTTTGTGAAAGCAGTACAATAAGCCTTTGTGTAACCTATATGCATATAAATATTACACAAATTATATTGCCCAATCATATTGCAGTATAAATAAATACTATACTTTAATACAATTATTTATATTGTTAGTCTAAACGTTATCGTTACACAGTATAAATAGGTAATCTAAACGTTATCATTACACAGTATAATAGAGTAATCTAAACGTTATCATTACACAAAAACGTTACACTCAAATTTTTTTAGTATATAGTTATAAATATAATTACCTTTCCAATAATTACTCCAATTTGCTTTAGACATCCTTTACAATAAAATTTACAATGTGGGCAAGACAACGATTATAAAAGAGCTCTTCATTAATATCGATATAGAGTCTTGAGAAATAAGGTCAGCCAGTTCACAAATTGCAACGTCATTTGATGCAGCATTGTCAAGTGTAATTGTTTGTAACTGTAATAATAGAGTACAATATTTTAATTAAACTTAAATGCCAGTATAAAACGTAAACTACTTTCTAATTACCTTAGTGGTGATAAACCACTCATCTACTTCTGCTTTGATACAATTAGCAATGTTAATTCTAGTATGTGGATAAGATATTAATGGGAATGATAGTAAAATAGAGATAAGGTTCCATTCTTTGTTAAAAAAATGTACAGTGACCGCCAAGTATCTGAGTTGCTAGAGTGACGTCCAAGCATCACATGTGAGAAAATTTCTACCTTCAGCATTCTGAAGGATTTCTTTAATTAATGTCTTTCTTTTACTATATGCTTTTATGATATCTCGCTTTATTGTATCGGCACTTATACTAAAATTGGGCAATAATCCTTTATGAGCTTGCGAAAACCTTGCCCTTCTACAAACTAAAAGCTTAACTCATCCAAAACTACCATGTCAGCTAAGTCTTTTCAGGTTGAATCTTTCGAATATGGCCTTTTTCTTGTTTGAATATCAAATTTTAATTGAGTTTGACCATTTGGTAAATTTGGATCTGAACCGCCATTATTAAATAATGACCTTTGATACTTATTGCAAGAATCCAGATGATGCCTAAGATGTGATGTCCCACTTCTTTTTTTATGACTTAACAACTTATTACAGTAATTGCATTTGGCTTTTTGTTCATTATGTACTTCAGAAAAACTATTCAATACATGAGATATATATCTTGTTAATGCGATTTGGCTGGAAGTTTCACTATTAGCTTGGTTAATAGCATTGGTAGTTGTGCTATTGGTCGAGCTAGCATCAAAATCGGTAACAGATATAAAAGATGTTGAAGTAGAATCATTAGACAATAATATGTCATCAATATTATGGTCATCGATATTGTGATTTTCCAAAGAGTTATTTATATTGGTAGGTTCATTATAATTATCCGTTGAATCATTCATATTAGCAGGCTTATTGTGACCATCCGTAGAGTTAAGCAGGATTGTTCGTCTTGATATTTGGTAAATATTAGTATTGTAAAATTTTACTTCTAGTGATATTTTAAAGCACACTAGTAAACTTCTATTCTGACATACCAAATTTGATAATAGCTTCACGCTTTCTTATTATGCATTGGTATATACTTTACTATATTGGTAGTTTAGTGCAATAGTATGTTGGTACTTTAGTGCAATAGTGTGTTGGTACTTTAGCATGTTGGTACTTTAGCGTGTTGGTATTTTAGTATGTTGGCACTTTAGTGCTTGGTACTTTAGTGCTTTGGTACTTTAGTGCTTGGCACTTTAATGCTTGGTACTTTAGTATGTAGTATGTTGGGCAACAGCAATTTTAGTACGTTAGACGTTGGTTATTGTTAGTAATTATTTGTGTTAAATTTTACCAAGAAAAAAAATATTAATTAATTTTTACTTATATATATTCTCTACTCAACGGATTATGATTGGTTGTTAGTCACGTGGAATGTCATAACGGGTACCCTTGGGCTAAAATCGGCATTACCCTAGCCCTACCAGAACCCCGAACAATACATATAGTTACATTAGCTTTAATATAAACTTTTTAAAATTTTTATCCACTTTTTATTAGAGCTAATTAACCATATTTTACATATAAGCTTTAATATTTAATAAATTTTAACCAAATATTAAATATAACAATACTTTTTTTTAAAAAATTTTTTCAAAAAAAATTTTTTTCTCAAAAAATTTTTTTTTAAAAAAAAATTTTTCTTAAAAAAAAATTTTTCAAAAAAAAATTTTTCTTAAAAAAAAAATATTCCCTTAAAAAAAAATTTTTTTCAAAAAAAGGTTTTTTTAAAAAATTTTTTCTTTATCCAAATTTTAAATACAACCTATTTAAAACTTATTAATTTTATCCACTTTTAATAATATAACATTAAAAGGTTTTATCCACTTTTAAATGTAACCTTTTGACCAATATCCACTTTTCAAATGTAACATTTTTGTAAAAAAGTAACCTTTTTAGCCAAAATTTCAATGTAACCTCTATATATATTGTTCAGGGTCCTGGCCTAGTACCTGGAGCTCTTACCCTTACCCGCGGGCTCAACAATCGATACTCTGGCCCAGCCTTTGTGGTACTACCCATAGGTACCTGTGGGTAGCCCAAGCCCATGTGGAAGCCTAACTATAGATGATAGTTCAGTTATACGAAGGTTGCGCAAGTAATTCCTTGGCAGGCAAAAGCAAGGTAGCATCAACAACTCTAAGCTGGTCTTGGGATCTTGATTGGGAGAGTAACACAACTATAACACGAACCCGAGTGGTGAGAAAAGCGGTGAACACAAAGGGATCTGTAGTAAAAAATTCATCTAAACTAGATAAGGAACACCTCTGGCACTGGTACTAAACCTAAATTGGAAGGAAACTACTACTATAGAAGTAGATCTGCGAATTGGGTATATGAACAAAATGATGAATCACCTGGTGGGAAGTACAATGTACGAAATAAAGCTCCCTGGCCTAACCAACGATAGAACACTAACCGCTTTACAAGAAGTTGGAAGTAGTACAGAAATGTATTACGAAATCTAGTTGGAAGTAGCTATATTACATAGGAGGTGTGAGAGCTAGCTTGCTGAGGATAGGGGTAGTTCTCACTCGGGTCAGTTACGCAACACAGCTGGTGCTTACCTATCTTTAGGGGAAGTATCTGCTAACCAATCCAGATAGCATATCTGCAGTAATATACGATAGATTACTGAGAGTAGTGGGCAAAGCTTAGCTTGTGCCCCACCAGCGCATGGGTAATTTCAGGACACCAAGGTTTAGGAAGTAACCGTGAGGTTACGATTGTCTGGGCAAGGCCCTTGCACCTACTTGGAAGTATAGGATCGGCAATATAAAAAAAGCAGGAAATATAGTAAATAGCGGAATAACAAAATAGGGAGTAGTTCAAAAATCCAGATTATACAGAAAATGGGGTATAGAAAGCTCTGGTAGGTTTAGGTCACAGATAGTCAAGAATGTCTAAGTCTCTTGTACTTAATATAGTATAATATTGTATCACATAATATATACAAACATATACTTAATAATAAAGTCTTTGAGGCACGACCTCATCTTAAAAAAAAAAAAAAAAAAGAAATACAAAAAAAAATACTTCACTCGACATAGATAATATCACCTAGGGTAAAATTAGTTAATATCTTTAAACAATATATACAAGTCACTCTCATTATAGTGAAGTCCTCGGGCTGTAAAATTTCTTCACTATATTGAGAGATTCACTATACCAAGAGCCTTTTATTATAGTAATAATAATTCTGTTCTAAAAAAATTCTTCATTATAGCCAATCTTCACTATATCGAGAGTTCACTATAACGAGAGTGACTTGTATTTATGATATATGGCAGATTATATATCAAATAGGCTTAATAAATTTTTTTATTTTTAGAGAATATAAATTTGTTTTTTTTTTTAGAGAATTTTTTTTTTGTTTTTTAGAGAATGTAAATTCATTTTTTGTTTAGAGAATATAAATCTGTTTTTTTTTAGAGAATGTAAATTTGTTTTTTTTAAAGAATGCAAATCCAGGTTTTTTTTTTTATAAAAAATGCAAATCCAGTTTTTTTGTTTTTTTTTTTTTTAAAGAATATAAATCCGGTTTTTTTGGTTTGTTTTTTTTTAGAAAACATTATATTTCAAAAAAGTTAAAATTGGGTAAAAGTTCTATCTAATATTTAAAATAGCTTATATATACCAATATAAAAGTGCTAATCAAAAAAATTTACTATGTGCTCAAATATAAGCTTATATAGATTATTTGCATTCTGGTCTGACTGTAAATAAATACATATTCCATATTTTGCAAATGCATATAATTTTTTTGGTCCACATATTTATTAATTCCTCTGTAAATCCATATTACATGATGATCAATATATAAAAGCCAATCAAATTTTATATAAATTAATTACCATATAGGGCCATTTAAAGCGGAAGCAAATTTATGTGATCACAACCAATCAAATTACAGAATTTTGATGATCGCTAGCGAAGCAAAAAATAAAAAAAACTAAAAAATACAAAAAACGGCAGTCTAAACCAGGACTCAGTACATCTCTTATATAGGTTATAACAGCTTTGTACAAATTTTTAAAAAAAAACAATTATTAATTTTTGTACAGATCTTTAACAATTAATAATCAATAATCTGTGCTAATTGTAAAAAGTAACAAAAGCAAATAATAATAAATTACTATATGCTCACCTAAATATTAAATGCTAGCTAATTTGCATATATTAAAAAAATAAATTCGAATATTCAAGTATATGGGCCAGTGCGAAAATGTAGATACATGAAAACTAAGAGTTATTTTGTCTACATATAAAAGTTCTTTAGTTTTAACTATTTAATTATAATATTTTTTATACCTTATAAAGAAAGATCTAGGCTACATTTTGATATAATTTTTATTATCATTTTATAATAAGTTTATTTTATAATAAATTTTTTAAAAAATTCTATTTTTTAAAAAAAAAAAAAAATTTTTTTTTTTTAAAAAAAAATTATTTTCACAACCAATATGCAACTTTATAAGCTTGTACTATGCAACTGCATTGCCATACATATGCTAAATATACAGTTAAAATTTTAACTTAATTGGATTAGTGGTTGTTAAAATATAGATTAAAAACTAATTTATTTTAACAAAGTTTTATATATAACTATATATAGTATTTTATATATAGTAATTATTATTAAATATTTAAAAATTTATATTTTAACAACTACTGATTCAATTAAGCTAAAATTTTAACTATATATTTAGCATATATATAACAATATACCTGCACAATAAAAACTTACAAAATTGTAAATTAGTAACAAAAATATAGTTATTTTTAAAAGGTATTTTTTTGCTTTTTTTAATAAAAATACTAAATTTTAAAAACATTATTACACAACAATATGTATATAAAAAGATAATAAATTTTATATTAATAGATAGCTTAGAACTTGGTTTATTTAGTACAAAAAAATTATAAATAGATAATTAAAAATTAAAAACTTTTATATATAGATAAATTAATTATTTAATTTTAATTTATTTATATTTTTGCATTTTACAAATTGAAAAAATAAGTCATTAATAAAAATTTTTATAGAAATAAAATTTTTTAATAAAATTTATATTAAAATAAATCTGCAGACCTGTATAATAAATATATGTATTTAAATATTTATATTAAATTTCAAAATTTTTTTTGATTATAAGATATGTCGTGTGTCTACATTTTTGCACCGGACTATATTATTAATAACAATTTAATTTATTATACAAATACATAATATTAATCAATTATAAATTTTGCAAAAATAATAAAAAATAATATATTTTCATTAAAAAAAAAACTATAAAACATATTACAAGAGATACCACAAAAGCAGCTTAGAAACACTATACAAATAATACAAAAACACTACACAAATACCACATAAATACCATAAAGACATCACTGCACACCACACAAACACCCAAAGACACCATATGAATGCCATAGAGACACTGTACAAAAAAAAAGTTACTAATAAGCCAAAAAAACTCCAAACAAAAAAAAACCGAAATTCAAAGCCTAACATGTACTAAGAAAGAAACCGAAATATTAATAACAAACCCAGCAGACTAAACAAGAGAAATGCCAATAACAAAGAAAAAAAGTACACCAATTGGACGATACCGACAAAAAAAAATACCAGAAAGGACAACTCCAACGGCAAAGCACCGAAATGGATAGCTCCAGTGATAAAAAACCCATGAAACAAAGCCCCTGCCTACTTACCTGAAAATTCAAAGCCGCATGTGAACTGAAAACTACGCGACAAGTGCCATAAATAAAGAAACACTCTCCAGAAGTTATCTCTTCCTCTTGATTCCCTTCTTACTGAGACCGATCTTTATTCATACTTATTTCACCGCAATATTCAAATGTATAATTTGGAATTAGCTTTTACAAGCACCAGAATACAAGCCGACTTTAATGATGAAGGATGTACTGAAGTGAACAGCTCCAACGATGAGACCCAAAAATCAAAAAAAAATTAATTAAAAAATAAAAAGAATTTAAAAAAAACTTAACTTATATTATATATTCTGATCTTGTGTAACTAGTAATTATCACTACTGGCTATTCAAACGATAAATAAAGAAAAAAACTATTAAATAAAAAAAAAGTTAATTAAAATATTTTAATAGAAAAATAAAAAAACGTAAAAATAAACCAAACAAAGAAAAAAATACTTATCTGAGGACGAATAATAATTTTAAATAAAATATTCTATTATTAGGTATAAAAAGATCCTCCTGTCATGAGTGTCTCCTACATTTTCACTAATCATTTTGCACGTGTGAGAATAAAACGGTATAAATGGCCCCGTTACGAAATATTAATATCAAATATACGTACAATGATGCAAATATTACTTAACTGTTAAGGAAGTAACTACTACGGCATTACGGCTATGATGTATATGCTATACTAACTTTAAATTGTATTGCCATTATGATATATATGATAGTTGTGTGTTATAGCAGTATTAGGTGCCATGATTTATGTCGTGTGCCATGATTTATGTAACTTTATATTGTAACTTACTAAAGTTGAGCATTACTAATTTGTTGCTCAAGACTTCTTATTTTTATATACCCATATAGTTCCACTTGAATCACTCGAAACTATGTCAATAAACGGTTATTTGTCTTTAGTATCCTGTGCAGTTAGCAAAATAATAACTAAATATCCTGTTACTGTAGGTTAAAATCAATTGAGAACTTTTGTTAATAAACAGGAGTAATTTAAATGAACACAATATTTGGTAGAAATTAGATATAATAGATATGTATTAACTTTACAATAATATTAAGATAAATTATTTACTCGAATCTTTATTTAGATATAAAAAAGCTTTTGGTAAATAGTTTTATATTTTGAAATCGAGAAAATTACAAGTCCAACACTTGCATTTATTACTATTAATATTTTAATGCAGGTTAACAACTTTTAACTACATACTACAGGCACTAAATAGTAAATATGTTTTGTAGGTAGTTATAGTTGCATAATAGATAAATAGTTAGAACAGTGTCAGCAAAATCCTACATTTGATTGGGCATGTATTAATGGGCTATGCTAATAACATACTGGATTTGATATTCATAATATAGGGTAAAGTCAATAGAAATGGGACAAATTTATCAGATAAATTTGTCCTATTTCTATTGACGTCCCCCCATATATTGAGATAACCGTAATATCAATGACAAAACAAAATCAGGTAAGAATGTTTCGCAAGATTTTTTGAGTTTACATTGATTTTGAATTGACATGTTATTTCTCGAATTTCACTGATCGTGAAATGATTTAGAACAATATTATAATAAACTACTGATAATAATAACTTTTATATAATTTATTAATAATAAAAAAAATGCGAATTTTATCGATAATGATAAGATATTTGCATTGATCTTTTCATTGATATTTATAAAGATAAATAATCGATCATGCTTATTTTTTTCATTATATTTGAATTGAACTTTATCATTCTGTATTTCATATTTTCTTCTTCAACACTATTGATTTGTGAGGATATGGCTTCATAACTCATGAAATTCATTATTACAAATGTCTAAATGCACTAAAAATTCTAATTTTGGTATAACTTGAAATTCAAGCTAATACCACTAAGGTTTTGTACTATGTACCAGATTTGATGTTTGTAATATATTAAGGTAGCTGTGATATTAATAATAAAACGAAATCAGGTAAGAATTTTCTGCAACATATTTTAAATTTACATTGATTTTGAATTGACATATTGTTTCTCGAATTTCACTAATTATAAAATAATTCAGGACAATAGTATAATAAATTACTTATTATAATAACTTTTATATAATTTATTAATGATAAAAAAAATTGCGAATTTTATCGATAACAGTAAGATATTTGCATTGATCTTTTCATAGATATTTATAAAGATAATTAACTAATCATGCTTTTTTTCAATATATTCGAATCAAACTTTATCGTCCTGTATTTCATATTTTCTTCTTTAACACTTTATTAATTCGTGAGGATATGGTTTTGCGACTCGTGAAATTTGATATGACAAATGTCTAAATATCTAAAAAATTTTGATTTTAGTATAACTTGGAATTCAAGCTAATACCACTAAGGTTTCATACTACATACCAGATTTGAAGTTCGTAATATATTGAGATAGCCGTAATATTAATAATAAAATGAAATCAGGTAAGAATGTTTTGCAACTTTTTTTGAATTTATGTTGATTTTGAATTGACACGTTATTTCTCGAATTTCACCGATCGTGAAATGATAGTATAATAAACTACTGATAATAATAACGTATATATAATTTATTAATAATAAAAAAAATTGGAAATTTTATTGATAACGGTAAGATATTTGCATTGATCTTTTCATTGATATTTATAAAGATAATTAACTAATCATATTTTTTTCATTATATTCAAATCGAACTTTATCGTCCTGTATTTCATATTTTTTCTTCAACACTTTACTGATTCATGAGAATATGGCTTCGTGACTCATGAAATTCGCTATGACAAATGTTTAAATATACTAAAAAATTCTGATTTTAGTATAACTTGAAATTCAAGCTAATATTACTAAGGTTCATATTACTTACCGGATTTGATATTTGTAATATATTGAAATAAAATGATAAAACGAAATCCGGTAAGAATGTTCTGCAACATTTTTTGAGTTTACATTGGTTTTGAATTGATACGTTATTTCTTGAATTTCACTGATCGTGAAATAATTCAAGACAATAGTATAATAAACTACTAATAATAATAATTTTTGTTTGGTTTGTAAGATAGCCAAGTAGCCAAGATAAAATTTCTGGGTCATACGTGACTTAGTGCAACAGGTCACATCTGGGTACAGGTTAAGATAGCCGGATGATGCCAGGCTTGCAATTGCAAAGTAGTAACTACTAGAATTAGCTTAATTAGTTGATTCAATTTGTATTTAAGCACCGACAAGACTGTCAAAGTAATAAAAAAAATAATAATAATAATAATAATTTTTATATAATTTATTAATAATAAAAAAATTGTGAATTTTATCAATAAAGGTAAGATATTTGTATTGATCTTTTTATTGATATATAAAGATAATTAACTGATCATGCTTTTTTTTATTATATTCGAATCGAACTTTATCGTCCAGCATTTCATATTTTCTTCTTTAATACTTTATGGATTCGTGAGGATATGGCTTCGTAATTCGCGAAATTCATTATTACAAATGTATAAATGCACTAAAAATTCTGATTTTAGTATAACTTAAAATTCAAGCTAATACTATCAAGGTTTTGTACTATGTACTGGATTTGATGTTCGTAATATATTGAGATAGCTGTAATATCAACAATAAAACGAAATCAGATAAGAATGTTCTGCAACATTTTTTGAGTTTAAGTTGATTTTGAATTGACACGTTATTTCTCGAATTTCATTAATCGTAAAATGATTTAGGAATAAACTACTGATAATAATAACTTTTATATAATTTATTAATAATAAAAAAAATTGCGAATTTTATCAATAACAGTAAAATATTTGTATTGATCTTTTTATTGATATTTATAAAGATAATTAACTGATCATACTTTTTTTTCATTATATTCAAATCGAAATTTATTGTCCTGTATTTCATATTTTCTTCTTCAACTCTTTATTGATTTGTGAGGATATGGCTTCGTGACTTGTGAAATTTGCTATGACGAATTTCTAAATATACTAAAAAATTCTAATTTTAGTATAACTCAAAAATTCAAGCTAATACAATACCATTAAGGTTTTTGGTATTAGCATAACAGAAAAACTGCAAGCAAGATAAGAATAACTTGGAGATGCAAGTTTGATATGTTGGTTATAAAAAACCTGGAAAAAGTGTATTTATGTTTTTTTTTTTAAAAAAAAAAAATTGTGGCAATTATCTTCTTATTAGATTTCCTAAATACAAATGCTAATGTATTTATGCGATGAATTCAAAAATTAATAAAATATATATGAATATTCGAATACATTCTGAAAATTTAGCTAGCATTTTTATCAGACAAGCATATTTTAATCACTTTTTATTCATTTATATATCTTTGTTTAATTTTTAAATTGGGTTTACTTTATTATTATTATTATGTATCGATTGTTATATTATTACGTTAACTGTTATTATGTGTTGATTGTTTTATTTTTATTTTAAAAGAATTAACAATATAATTTAGTCTACAATAATAATGAGTTTTTAACCTCTTTGAAAATTAATTTGTTACAATATTAATTATATTAAATGATTAATTGATACATAACAACCAATAACGGTTTTTACTTTGCAAAAGATCTGCAGGATCACAGGATGATCGTTTTTAGATAACAATTAAAAATACATCTTTGAGTTTAATGTGCTAAGCAAGACCACGAAGGGGCTCAGGTTGTGAGCACATTAAATTCTAAGCCAGATGCGCTGTTATTCCAGTTGCAGATTTATTTTTATTATCTGTTATAACAAATAAATCACTTAACTTAATCGAGTCTATTTGGCGTCTAAATAATACTTATGTGATCTACATTTATCGTTAAAAGAATGTAAATAATATATATTCTATTGATTTTAAAATGCACTTATACGCATAATATTTTTGGTTTTAGCACAACTGTGTTACACAGTCACTCTAATTCTTTTATAGCAATTAATAAGATCGCTATAATAATAATTTTTTTGTGAGTCTTCTATTATTTTAAAAATGTGATCTTTAAGGAGGCGCCGCTGGCGCCCCACAAATACTTGTAAAAAACTAAATAAATATTAAAAAAAACCCCCCCGGTTTAAAAAAAACGATAAGAAAATTAATAAAAAAAAAAATAAAAAAGACAAGTAACCATCCCTATCCATGTATGGTGTGATCATTTTATCTAATTCTGATTGATTAATATAATATAAACGTGATCACTACCCCTGACCATGTATTCATAGTAAAAATCACGTGATAAATGGCATGCTCCTAAAAAAATAAAAAATTAAAAAATTAAAAATATAAATTAATAATAAAAAAATAATAATAAATTATAAAAAAAAATAAACGATAAATTAAAAAAAAAAAAAAACTTTTGACCAACTTAGTTCAAACTAATTTTAAACCGACATGGTCTGGGCTTTACAGACCTGTCAGTAAACAAATTTAATGCAATCTTGACAAGGCTAGCAACCACTATCCAGTGACCTGAGGGAGTTTCTTCAGTGAGTTAAAGGCCTAAGGATAGGAAAAAGGTTGCTGCTATAGATCGCATCTGGGCACTTTATAGTAGCCGAGTAAGTCTTTATTGTAGAAAAAAAGGGTTAAAGGCAATAGTAGAGACCTTTGTATGGAATAACATGCGCATTCTTTAGTCATTAAAGGTAGGATTGCCAAAAAAAAAAAAAAAAGATAAATTAAAAAAAGGATTTATTTATATATACTCTAAGGTACATGTACTCTATCACGTGAATTTAACTTTATACTGCATATATAAATTTTGTGTAACAAATATAACTTATATATAATTATATACGTACTGTACATACATATGTTATAATGTAATTTTATAAGTTAATATATATATAACAAGAATCTAAAACCAAGCTTACACAAGTGATACTAAGTTATATATATGAAAACCCCATCCTAAAGCTTAACATAATGAAATTGACCCTAACCCTAATCTTTAGAACTCATGGTTATTTTAGGCCTTATGATTTGGCGCAGTCTCACAAAATATGCATAGCACTTACGGAAGTTTGTCTGTGCATGTTTTAATATCATATCACTTCTAACTAACCGATCCTAACTCTAACCTTAACCAAACCCTAATCCTATTCTAAACCTTATTTCTACCCGCCCAGCTATAAAAAAATCCATCTGGATATGGTTTATGAATGGCCAGAAAAATGAAAATGGGTTTGCATGTGTGAGTTCCTTGCTGGCACAACTAAAATGGGCCGAATTGGACCGTCTGCTTAGACATTTTGGACCGTTAATGGACCAGGTTTTGCTGCACTTTACGAAGCCAAAATTTCAAGAATGAATTCAATGTAGTTAGAGTATGATATTATTGCGAAGAGGTGGTAACAAATGTATCTATAGTAAAATTTTGCAAGGAATTTTTTTTGTTAGGAATTAAAGAGCATTTTCATAGATGAGATTTTGAAATACAGCCGATTTTTTAAAAAAGTCGCTTGTTTTTGAATTTTAGTGTTACACCTAATTCAGTGATTTTATCGGCCATATGAGATACATGTGCTATACAATACGTGTACCTCAACTAACGAGCCTATACATGTCACTCTGAATACGTGCCACTCTATATAAAAACCTTGCACGTGCTATTCGGATATACACAATGTCCGATACGTATTCCATCTGGCGTACATATCAGATATACATGCCACAGTATACGTATCATTATGGACATCGTTGTGCTAAACCGTAGCACTGTCCGGTCCACTTTTTTTATAGGGCCGATTCCATTTTTAGTCTAGCCTTATTCACATTAGGGCAGTGTCATTAATCACCTGATTATTTTTTATCAGAGGCCTACCCCCCCTCTTTCTTAATATATAAATAGTCAGGTTCTTATATATAATTTNTCATTAATCACCTGATTATTTTTTATCAGAGGCCTACCCCCCCTCTTTCTTAATATATAAATAGTCAGGTTCTTATATATAATTTTAACTTTTTTTTACCCCCCTCCCCCCCTAAAAAATTACCTGATTTTTGTTACTTCCCTTAATAATTTTATTTAAGATCACAATCAAAAACATAAATATTAATCGGTTATTCAATCTGCATCGACATATATGAAAATTGGTTATTATATAATAATTGGAATAAAAATAAGGCAACAAAAAATCAAAAACGACACGTAGAACTACAAACTTTCACGGACTAAACTCGATACAGAACAAACAAAATCTACGTCCTCGAAAACATGATAATAACACAATACGTAGCAACGAAATCAACTTCTACAGTAAAATTGATAACGACGGCACCTATACAACGATATAAAATCACCAAAATAACGACGACTGCCCAAAAGACGAAATCTACAATCACAAGAACACCTAAACGGTGACGATACCTACACGACAATATGAATCAACTAATTCCAGTGCCATCGACATATTCATAAGCACCTAAGGTAAACAAAAGGTTAGCTAGCAAAAAAAAAAAAACAATGATCAAATGATAATCATTGTTTATATATCCCGTGATTAAATTATGTTATACAGGATCTAGGGTACAAAAAATTTTAGTATACCCTTAGGGTACATATATATTAATGGATTGGATTTATCTGTACTAAATTTAGTACTTTGTACTAAATTCTGACAGACTTTAAATTTAATTATCTAAAAATTTTAAAAATTAACTGTATATTTAAATATTGGTTTAAAGTATTTTAAAACTATACAATTCTATAAAAAAAGTTTAATAGCCTTAAATGGTTTTTTGAATTTTATAGATTTTTTTTTGTTTTTAAAAATTTTAGTTTAAGCTAATTTTATATAATTTTAGAACATATTATTAATCACCTAATTATTTTTTATCAGAGATCTAATTCTTCTCTCTTTTTCTTAATATATATTTGGTTAGGTTCCTTATATATAATTTCAACTTTTTTTACCCTCTTCCCTTCTAAAAAATTACCTAATTTTTGATACCTTTCTTATATAGTAATTACTAGTTATCTTAAAAGATATTATTAATTATAAAAAAATTTTTTTTAAATAAATTTATTTAAAATTTTAATAAAGTATAAAGATAAGTTAGCTAATTCCAAATAGGGATCCAAACTATAACCCGGGTAACCGTGTACCCGATGACCCGAACCGTAAAATTTGCCAACCGGATTATTTTTTTGACAAACCGGGTGACCCGTTTACAACGGGTAACACGATAATAAACGGGTGACCGTTTTACAACAGGTAACACGATAATAAGCGGGTGGCCCATTTTACAACGAGTGGCCCGGTTGGTAAATTCGATTGATATATCGATACGTATCGATTAAGATAATTTAAGATCAGGTACTAATATAAATTTTATAGACTTATACGTACATTTCTGGTTGTATACGGAAATATGATACTTTCAAAGTCCATCACTTTTAAGATAATCACTTTTTTCTAGGGATTGGGACTGTTATTCGTTTAACCGCGATTAATCGTTTATTTATTTTATATGGTTAAACGAGTAAAGGTTTTAATAAACGATTAAAA
>QKWP01002010.1:73724-93024 GCA_003550325.1 Gigaspora rosea | reverse complement strand
TGAGAGGATCATTTTGGTATTTAAATCATCTAAAATGGTTTGGTAGATCAAAAGTTACATAATATCAAAGTTTTTTATTAATTAATATATAAATTTTTTGCGCAATTTAATTGGCTAATAAGGTGTCAGGTGTGGGTAGCCCCTTAAGAGATGGAAATCATCTGATTTACGACAGCTCCCTAATCTGCAGTAATATTCAAATTTATCAAATAAGTGCAGAATTTTGTTTAAAAAATTGCAAAAATCTTCAAAAATTAGAATTTTGCAGTTCTTCGCAGATTTTTTGCCAAAAATCTGTAAAAATATTTAAAAAGTATAATATTTACAGATTATAATAGAATCAGAAAATTAAAACTATAAATAATCTGTAGTGATCTTTAAATTTATCAAATAAGTGCAGAATCTTGTTTAAAAAATTGCAAAGATCTTCAAATTTTAGATTTTTGCAGTTCTTTGCAGATTTTTAGCAAAAAATCTGTGCAAATATTTAAAAAGTATAATCTTTGCAGATTATAATAGGTGCTGCCTAAAATCTGCAACAATTTTCAAAATTATAATTTCAATACTTACCTGCTAGTAAGAACATGAGAAAATTAATAAACAAAACAAAACAAAAATAAATAAAGTAAAAACACATTTTTTATTTACTTATTTATTATTATTATTTTTTTATTTTGATTTTTTTTATTTAAAATTCGAAATAACAATAAAAAAATGATAGTGGGAATAAAAGTAAATTTCCGGTTATTCACATTATAAGAAATAACTAGAATTTACTTTTTTAATCCCATGCATGTGCTTATTCTTTTTTTAAAATTTTTTAAATAATAATTTTTTTTTATTGGTTTATTTATTTTTTATATATTTTTTACTATACATTTTTATTATTATTATTATTATTTTTTAAATGTTTTTTTTTATTTTTTAACCATTTTTTAATATTTTTTTAACCGATTTTTTTTTTTTTTTTAACTTTATTTTTATCAGTTTTTTTTTTTTTTTTTTTTTTTTTTTCTTTTTTTGTTTTTTTTTTTTTAGACTAGAGTCGTTTGAAATCATGCTTCACCGTTTTGAAGCCACTTTTTTTTGTAAGTTTTTTTTTTATTTTTTGTTTTCTTTTTTTTCTTGTTTTCAGCTAGTACTTCTTTTTTCTAGGTTGAATTGTCTTGAAGTCATGTAATTTCATTGTTTCAAAGTCGGTTTGCCATTTTGTTGTTTCGCTATTCCACTATTTCGTCGTTTCGTCATTTCCTATTTTACTAGTATAATGGTAATTAGGGTTAGTGTTCCAAATCGAATCAAAAAATACAATCGATTAATCGGATAACAATTTTTTTAATAATCGATTAAAAATTGATTGTACCAACTAATCGATTAATCAACTAATCAATTACTATAGTAAATAAATACAAACTTTTTTGAGCGAAGAAATAGTTAAAAAACAAGTTTATCAATTGATCAATTAATCGATTAACTGGGTTAATCGATTAGGGTGCTGATATTTATTAGGTAATATTTTAGGGGGTGGGGTCAAGGAAAATCTTAACTTAATTAACTTTGATTGGCCAAAATTCTATTTATAGATCTTAACTGGGGATGGGGGAGTAAGCCCCTATAGTAAATGGATATTAGGTAATAAATGTCAGCACCCTTATAGCAGTTTGCAGAAAGGTGTGACCCTTGCAGATCATGATGTCATGTGAAATCATGTCGATTCTGATCGATTTTTCGATTCTTGAATTTTAAAGATTTTTATATACAGGCATTGATAATCAGTATTTTATATAATTTATCAAATAATTATATAATTTTTTACAGATTTTTAATGATTCTTAAATTTAGATTCTCTATTTAGAATCTTAAAGTTTATCTGCATTATCATCATAAAAATCATGGGGCCACACCTTTGCTATAATCAATTGATCGATTAATCGATTAATTGAGTTAATCGATTGATCAATTAATTGATTAATCAGTAATAGATTAATCGTATATTTGAAAAGCCAATTGATTAATCGTCAATTAATCGATTAATCTGATTAATCGATTTTCGATTTGGAATACTAATTTTGGTCTGAGTTTTTTTATAATTTTTTATTATTATTTTTTTTTATAATTTTTTTAATTTTTTTTTTGCGCTAAATTCCACGAGCAATACACTTATGCAATTTATGAAAAAAACCTTTATATAGTTATTTTTTTGCAATGATTCTTGATTTTATTTTTTTTTCTTTTTAATTTTTTTTTTGTATATGCTCTTTTTTTTAATTTTTTTTTATATATTTGTATTTGTTTTAATGTTTTTTTCTTCTTTTTTTTCTTTTTTTTTTAATACGTTTTTTTATTGTATATGATTCTTTTTTTTCTTTAATTTTTTCTTTATTAATTTTATTATATATATATATATTTTTTTTTTTGCTGTATATAGTTTTTTTTAATTCAGGTTTGTTTTGTATATGTTTTTATTTGTACGTTTTCTTTTGTACTATAGTCAACCCTCTATAAATGCAACTCATAGGGACAAGCCTACAACGTGCATTTAGGAAGGTTTGCATTTAGAGTGTGCCAATTAAATTGCAGCTTTAAAAATTTGATTATCAAGTTTGTGTAACTTCTACCAAACCTGTATAACCTATCTTAAATACTAAAATTTGATTGGCTATGTGCATTTAGGGAGGTTAGTATAATATAAAATGTTATTCAAAAAAACATGCATTTACAGAATATAGAATGTGCATTTAGCACTAATAACATCGTACGAAATAGAAAAAAACATGCATTTAGAGTGGTATTGCATTTATGGAGGTTGCATTTATGGAGGTACGACTGTATATTTTTTTTGTTCTATGTTTTTTTATTTTTTTAATTTTTTTTATTTTTTTTCTTTATAGTTTTTTTTATTCTTATTTCTTATTTTTTTTGATTTATATTTTTTCTTGTATTTTTTTTCTTTACTTTTTTTATTTTTTTTTTTATTTTATATATATATAGTTCATTTTTCGTTTTTTTTGTATATATTTTTTTATTTTATATTTTTTTTGTTTTAGATTTTAACTATTTTTCACTCTAGGTGATATTACCTACATCGGGTGCAGATCGTCATTGGTTACATTTTTGATCACCCAGTTATACAATATAATATCTACGTATATTAAGTAATTTTTTTTTTTTGTAATTTTTTTTTCTTTTTTTCCGTGGTGTATTAACTTTCGCTCTTTCTCTTTTCTAGACTTTTAGGTAATGTTTTTAATGCTTTCGTGGTTGGTATACGCCGTTGGTGTTGTTATTTGGTGCTTCGTCGGTGCTATACGCATTGGTATTCGTCGCTGTTGTCGTTAGTCTGTATTTCGGTACGTATTTTTTTTCTTTTGTTTTTTTTTTGTATTTCCTTTTTTTTTCCGTGGTGTATTAACTTTCGCTCTTTTTCTTTAACGTTTATGATGCTTTCGTGGTTGGTGTATGCCGTTGGTGTCGTTATTTGGTGCTATTTGGTGCTTGGTGCTTTGTGCTTTTCGGTGCGTCTTTAGCTGTTGGCGTTGTTAGTTCGGTGTTCTAGTTTTTTTCGCTTTGTTAGTTTTCTTACAACTTGCTCATGCATTTTTTTCTTTTTTAGGATTTTTCAAGAACGATTTCGGTACTATACGCATTGGTATTCGTCGCTGGTGTCGTTAGTCTATTTTTCGGCGCGTCTTTTGTTATTGGGGTCGTCAACTAATATTACTGCATTTTCGTTTCGTTAGTAAAATTTCAACTTCGTTTAGATTAGGGTTAGGGGGTTTAAGGTTAGCAAAGTTATATAGTACAATTGTTTAAGAAATGCTTTAGTTAGAGCATGTAAGGTGATTTTTTATGAAAATTTAGGGAAATATGCGATTTTGAAAAAGCGAAAGTTTTGTTCTAGTCTTCACTCTCATGTTGCATTATATTAAAGCGATACTTGCTATTGGTTTGGGCTATACAAATTCACAGGATAGTGAAAATTTGTGGTTTAAGCTGAAATCCCTGTTTAGTTAGGGTTAGGGTAAAGCGATTAAAAGTCTTTTTCCTATGCTATAGTAAAATAAAAATGCTGTAGTGGAGGCGACAGCCGTAGCGGAAGCATAAACTATCATTTGCGAAGCAAAGGATAATGGTCAATGTCTTTTCAATTACATATTTAATATTGAACTTTGTTAAACTGCGCCATATGTACTAATATCGGAAAATCCCAGTTCGCGTGCTCTGCGAATATTTTTTAACTGGTTCCGACCGACTTCCGACCCGCTTCTCACCCGATTTATCTCCAATTTTCGAACTAGGTGCTGTCACCTAGGGTGAAAGTTAGCAAAATTCTTTGTTTTATATTTTTTTTTTGTTTCGATTGTTCGTTTTAGTTGTTTTTTCATTTTTTTGTATTTTTTTTCTTTAGTTTTTTTATTTTTTTTATTTTATATATATATATAGTTTGTTTTTTGTTTTTTTTTGTATACTTTTTTTTATTTTATCTTTTTTTTTGTTTTAATTGTTTGTTTTGGTTGCTTTTTTATTTTTTTGTATTTTTTTTTATTTTTATTTTTTATTTCATTCTTTTTTTTATCTATTTTTATTTTTTTGCTTTGGTTTTATTTTTTGTTTTTTTGTTTTGGAGTTTTTTCGATCAGTTGGACAGAAATTAATTAAAAAGTTCGAGATAAGTGTTTTTTTTTATTTATTTTTTTTATTTTTTTTTTATTAAAATTACATTTTATTTCTTAGGTATTTTTTGTTTGGAATATTATCAGAACGTTAATGAAGTCATTGTTATTAGAGTCATCATAATTGGATTTTTTGAAGCTGACTCGTTTGGAAAATAAATTGACAAAAGGGCACTATGGGAGGTTTGTTTTTTTTTAGTTTAGTGTAGATTTACTTTTTTTAATTAGTTAGATTCTATCTCTGTATTATGATTTTGTTGTATTTTATTTTTTTTTTAATAAATTATTAATAAATTCGAAAATACATGATAACCAATCAAAATTGATCACGTAATTCATGCAACAACTGATAGATGTCAGTCATCATGTAAATCACATAATCAATTTTGATTTGCTGATCACAGGGTTGCCATGGCAATGGTCGCTATAAAAAAACAGCCATTATTTTTATTTCTATTATTAATTTATTTTTTTATTTTTTTATAATTTATTTTATTTTTTTATAATTTATTTTTTTTATTTTTTTTTATTATAATTTTTTTTTGGAGTTTGCTATTTATCACTACTAGTAATCATCACTTTTTGTATAACAAAAACAAAAAATTTTTTAAAAATTGCTAAAATTGCTTTTAACCTAAAACTTTGTCTATGAAACTACTTTTTTTTATACAAAAAAAAATTCCTTGCTAAATTTTATTATATACAAAGCCCTACTTTAATCTCTAACCTTTACTCTTACCCTAATATTAAAGAGATTTATTTTTATTTAATACAAACCATTTGTTTTGTTTATTTTGTTTTATGTATTGTAGATCATACTGGTAATGATCACTACAGGTAATATGTACTGTAGTTATTTTTTTTAATAATTTATTTAAAGGGTAGTCCGCAATTAAAAGGTATAAATTTTATAGTAAAAATCGGCAGAGATTTACTAATTGCCTTATATAGAAATAGAATCTTATATGATTCTGTTCTTAAGAAAAAAACTCTATAGTAAACAATTAAAACATACTCATATCTCGTGATCTATCCAACCAATTTTAATGATTTTATTTCTATTAAAATCAAAAAAATTAGTTCTACAACTTTTATTAGAAGAAGGTTTATATAATAAAAAAAAATACTTTTATATGTAAGCAAGCTAGATTCCTGTACTATAAAAAAATCATATGAATTTCCATTTTTGTTTATTATAAGATTTGCAATTTTTTACCACTTTAGGTATCATGATAATGCCCCCAGCAGGGCTAGATATAATTCTGGCCCACCCTAACCCTAAATCTAGTGGTATCCTAACCCGGCATTAAGCTTAATGCTAGTGGGCACTATTATGATAATGCCCCGGCGGGGTTAGACATAATTCCGGCCCACTCAAAAAATAATTGTTCGAAGCAACATCCAATCACAGTACATATACTAGATGCATATGTCGTGTAACCAGTATATGAACTGTGATTGGATGTTGCTTTGAACAATTAGTTTTTAGGGTTCCTAGATTTAGGGTTAGGGTGGGCCGGAATTATGTCTAACCCCGCCGGGGCATTATCATGATAGTGCCCACCAGCATTAAGCTTAATGCCGGGTTAGGGTACCACTAGATTTAGGGTTAGGGTGGGCCGGAATTATGTCTAACCCCGCCGGGGGCATTATTATGATAGTGCCCACCAGCATTAAGCTTAATGTCGAGTTAGGGTACCACTAGATTTAGGGTTAGGATGGGCCGGAATTATGTCTAACCCCACCGGGGCATTATCATAATAGTGCCCACCAGTATTAAGCTTAATGCCGGGCAAAATCAGACTTGTGTAACATTATACGACATTAGCGGCGTGTAACCAAAAATTATTTTTGCAAAAACAATGCACTGGGCCTTTGTATAACACAGATCTGCATCAAAAAAGTAAGCGTAATTTTGGGGTACATACAGGAGTATCAAAAAAGTAAGTGCAGGAGTATCAAAAACGTAAGATTTGCGTTAGAGGTAGTAATCATATTTATATATTATATTAATCAATTAGAATTAGATAAAGTGATCACACTATATATGGATAGGGGTGGCTACTAAGTAATAAATATCATGTAATAAATGGTATGCCCCTTAGAGGCAGACTACTCTTTAATTAATTTTTTTAACATTTTTTACGTTTTTTATTATTATAATTTATTTTTAAAATTGATTTTACAATAATTACTAGTTATACAAAATAAGTATAAAACTAATTTTTTTTACTGCATTTTTGATTTTTTTTACTATTGTAATACTATTTTATATTTTAGTTTTTTCCTTTTTTCATTGTTATTGTCAGTGTTTTTTTCGTAATTGGTGTCACTCACAACATTAGTGCTTTTTTTTTGTTATTTGAGTTTCTTTTGTTATCAGTGTTATCCATTTCGGCGTTCTCTCATGTGATATCTGGAATTCTTTTGTCGCTAGTGTCGAGGCTCTTTCATTGCTGTTGTTATTTGCTTCTCTTTATTCCAGGTATAATTTTACCTTGAAGCTGTCATTACTAAAGGTTTCAGATAAGTTTTTCATTTTGGCGGCATTTTTTTTTTATATATTTCTGCTTCTCTTTTTCTGGATTTGATTACGTTGTTGGAGCTGTCATTATTAGAGTTATTGGAGTTGCCGTTCTCTTTGTCTTGGGGTAATTTTTTTTTTTATAATATATTACTGAATGTTTCAGGTAAGTTTTTTGTCTTGTAGTCAGGTTTTTTTTCTTATATTTTTATTGTTTCTCTTTCTTCTAGATTTGATTTCACTGTTGGAGCCATCATTAATGAATTATTGGAGTTACCATTTTATTCATTTTGAAGACGAGGTTTTTTTCTTATATATTTGCTTTTCTTTCTTCCGGGTATGATTTTGCCATTGGAGCTGTCGTTACTAGAATTATTGGAGTCCCCATTTTTGGTATAGCATTGTCATAGAGTTGTTGTGCTGTTGATGTTTCATTGTAAATTGTGCTATTTGTTGTTCATTTTATTGGAAATTTAATGGTGTTTGTATGTCTTTTGTAATATGTTTTGTAGTTTTTTTTTGTTTAATAAAAATATATTATTTTTTATTATTTTTGTGAAATTTATAATTTACTAATATAATAAATTATACTATTAAAATATATGAATATTCGAATATTTTCTTTTAATATGATATATGAAAATTTAGCATTTAATATTTAGGCGAGCATATAGTAATTTATTATTATTCACTTTTTACAATCTGCACAAATCTGGCAGCTTTTTGATTGTTAATTGTTAAAGATTTGTGCAAAAAATTAAATCTGGTTGAAAATGAAGAAAAAATTTCTTTAACGATCGCTAGCAAGGTCGCAGATTTGTATTAATTTTTAATAATTGGTTTTTTAAAAATTTGCACAAAGCTGTACTAAAAAAACTTTCCCAATGCTGTGCAGATTATTGAATTGAAAATTTGAACAGAAAATTAAATCTGCGCAGAAAATTAAAAAAAATTTTTCAATGATCGCTGGCTAGGTTGCAGAACTGCATTAATTTTTAATAATTGTTTTTTTTAGAAATTTGCACAGAGCTGTACTAAAAAAACTTTCTCGATGAAAGCCTTTCTCTACATTTTTATAAAAAAACAATTTGTTCTAGCTATACTAGTTATTTTTTTATAACATTTTAAATATTATCAATTTTACTTGTTGATTTAAGAGTTTTCGCACTATATTTATATTCTTGTCTATGTAACAAATATTAAGTACCTATAAACAGTCTTTATGATTTTTATTTAAATAAAATACCCTTATTTCAAATTAAAAACTTTAACAAAAAAAAAAAAGAGAATATATTATTTGAGTTATTAATAACTTTGAAATAAAAATATAAACAAAAAGCAAAAAAGCATATAAAGATTAAAAAGTATATAAAAGTAGATATAATAGTACTATAATAGATTTAAAACAAATAGTATTAAAACCAAATAATAATATTAGAAAAAGGACACTATTAGTATCCGAAGCCAAAAAAAACAATTAATAAATACAAGTTTACTTAGTGCATTAAGTTAGAATTAATTAGTAAATTTTGTAAATTATAAGAGTTTATTGAATTTTATTAATAAAATTCTATAAAATCTATATTAAAACTCTTTCCCGTACACCCCTGAAAATCATATAAACAACAAAATTACTATGGCAAAGAGTGCTTTTTCGTATACAAACATAATTAAGGTTAAGTAAATAATAGCATTAGCTACGGTCACCATTTCCGGACTACAAAATCAAGCGTAGAAGGACCCAAACCACTTGTACACCACCTTCTTCAACAAAATTGTTGCCGACTATGTCGGCAACACAAGACCATAAAAATGGAAGTACAGACATGCATATCTGTGCTACTCCTCATACTGCTATGGATATAGATGATGACGACAAAGACCATACTACAAAGAAAATGAAAACCACACCTACCCTTTTGACTAAAACACCTAGGATACCCTCCCTAGATAATAGTAGTGAAAAAATATAGAAAACTTGGGAAAATCTACTGAGACCCCGAATATTTCAACTATGACGTCAGCGGACCTTCCGATCACAACAAACCACAAAATCTTCCCAGGACCCACATCAGCACCCATGACATTTTCNGATGAAAGCCTTTCTCTACATTTTTATAAAAAAACAATTTGTTCTAGCTATACTAGTTATTTTTTTATAACATTTTAAATATTATCAATTTTACTTGTTGATTTAAGAGTTTTCGCACTATATTTATATTCTTGTCTATGTAACAAATATTAAGTACCTATAAACAGTCTTTATGATTTTTATTTAAATAAAATACCCTTATTTCAAATTAAAAACTTTAACAAAAAAAAAAAAGAGAATATATTATTTGAGTTATTAATAACTTTGAAATAAAAATATAAACAAAAAGCAAAAAAGCATATAAAGATTAAAAAGTATATAAAAGTAGATATAATAGTACTATAATAGATTTAAAACAAATAGTATTAAAACCAAATAATAATATTAGAAAAAGGACACTATTAGTATCCGAAGCCAAAAAAAACAATTAATAAATACAAGTTTACTTAGTGCATTAAGTTAGAATTAATTAGTAAATTTTGTAAATTATAAGAGTTTATTGAATTTTATTAATAAAATTCTATAAAATCTATATTAAAACTCTTTCCCGTACACCCCTGAAAATCATATAAACAACAAAATTACTATGGCAAAGAGTGCTTTTTCGTATACAAACATAATTAAGGTTAAGTAAATAATAGCATTAGCTACGGTCACCATTTCCGGACTACAAAATCAAGCGTAGAAGGACCCAAACCACTTGTACACCACCTTCTTCAACAAAATTGTTGCCGACTATGTCGGCAACACAAGACCATAAAAATGGAAGTACAGACATGCATATCTGTGCTACTCCTCATACTGCTATGGATATAGATGATGACGACAAAGACCATACTACAAAGAAAATGAAAACCACACCTACCCTTTTGACTAAAACACCTAGGATACCCTCCCTAGATAATAGTAGTGAAAAAATATAGAAAACTTGGGAAAATCTACTGAGACCCCGAATATTTCAACTATGACGTCAGCGGACCTTCCGATCACAACAAACCACAAAATCTTCCCAGGACCCACATCAGCACCCATGACATTTTCTCACGACAACCTTTATATAAATCACAGGACCAACACAACAAATCAACAGACCGATCAGCTGACCTTGACACTACAAGTACCGGACTGGGTACCGGATCTGATGCAGTTCCTTCTGACCTAACTCCCCGGACGAACGACCAATGCCATTCAGTACTTACAGAAGCCAATTTCTTTGACTTTGACATCGCTAAGCCTAAAATACACCCACTATCCGAAAACGTGACAGACAAGCAAGAGGATACCGAAATGGAAATTACGTCGGACAACACAATAGAATCAGAACCAGAATCATCACAACAAACACATCGAGCAACTTTACCTCCGATACAGTGCAATCGCATCTGGCAGAAGCACAACCGTCAATAATAAAGCCCCTCGACGAGGAATTATATACAAATAGAAAGACCAAGTAGAGAAAAAACTAAAAGAGATACGTCAAAACTTGAGAGGACAATTTCGATGAAGAGACCTGGCACACAGACAAAATCATGGAAATTCTGCAGTCAAAAGAAAAACTTACAACTTTTATTAGACATAAATTAAATACAAATCTGACCAATATCCAAATTCCGACTGCAATCGATGCAAAACTACGCCACAAAGACACAGCTTTCTTCCGCTTCTTCACACTAATAGCCTCAGCCCAAGCCCTCCATCAAATAGAATTTTCTACACTACTGAACAAAGCTATAGATCAATATAAAAGATTACACAACATACTGATAACCAACAAAACAAATAGGGACCAAATATTCTTCGGGCTACGACAAAAAATTGCAATCGACTATCTGAAGAACCTAGATTTCATAGACTTAAATGGCCATGAGATTACTAGCTTGATTTTCTATTTATGGGGTTTTGGAAAAATGGAAAAACACATCGACTTTACAACTGCGCGTACAATAGCAAAAAATATAATCGATGAAACTATCATCTCTCTTCCTGAACACCCGGATGACATCAACGAAAATATCCGTTCCATATTTCCTTTCCAATTACCAATTATCGACCGTTACGATACTCGCCAGATAGTTAACACGCTCCAATTGATCTTCTCATTTCAACAACTTCCTGAGGCATACTTTAAATACACATGCATGCCACTCCCATCCTACACTGCAGACTTGACCCTGAAATAACCAACCACTTCCCTATTACAGAATACGCCAACCTCCGATCCCTCCCAGAATATTGTAGGGAATTGCGCAATTATTACACCTTTAAAGAACTTCTACCTTCATATTTCTCACTACCGGTAGCAGAAGTGAAGCCACAACTTCTAGTTATCCCACAAGAATTAAACGTTGAGATCCGACACTTATTCCCCTTTGCTGCTAAAAATAAGTCAGATTTCAAACAACATATAGATATCTTAAAGGAATACTACCGTTTCAAGAGACTGCCTAATGATTATCTCTGTCAGAAAAAACGCCTGCCAAAAGAACAAACAGATCTAAAATTAAAAGGCGAATACACCTTCCCACTAATGGACTGTACCACTGTAAAAAACTTCATTTCAGAAGTAATAGATGAATACCACATTCCAGAACCACTACCTAGCGCGTATACTGAAATCAACTTCACAAACAAGCCTGAACTTTCTTGGGACTTCAGGAAAATTAAGGAAATAGAACTTAATATACCTATCACAAGCTCCAAGGAACTAGTCATTACTGCAAGGAAGCTGCGAAAATTCTATTTCTTCCAACAACTCCCACAATCCTGGTTAAAAATTCTGGTAAAAGAACGTAACCAACCTGTGGACCCCAACAAAAGACCGAGACTACCAAATGATCTTGAAACCCTCAAGAAAACTATTGAAAAAACACTACCCACCTTATCCATAGACCTACTAATATCCGACTATGAAAAGGTCATTCCTACTATCGACGCACTCAGTGAAAAATTCGACTTCAGAGCTACTCCACCATACTTATTTTAACTACTCGACCAGCCAAAACCAGATTGGGACCTCTATGATTACGATGATGTCTGAAAAAGAAGATGATACACAATTACTGGCACAACTGTCGGAACCTAAAAGAAGCATTATAAAACTTGATGGAATTAACAACAATATTAGAATTTCTACCCATGATATCCGCAAAATGTCGCAACTACTTAAAATACAAAACTGGATCGAATACTGTGCTAAATCGAACCTCCATATCATAGCCATTACTAAAACTAAACTTACTGACAACAAAACAAAAAATCTCTCCAACCCTCTATACCACATATACTCCTAAAACTTCATACCATATACCCCCAACAGAGAGACACAAGCCTAGGCACCGCAATTATGGTTTACAACAAACTACAACCATACATACATGACATTAGAACCCTACCAGAGTCCGCAATTTATATCGATTTCTACTTTCCTTCTAACAAAACTCGCATTATCTCCACTTACATACCATTACAAGCAAACCATCCAGAGCTATACAAAAAAACCCAAAAAAAAGTCTTTGCTTGGTTTCTAGAAGCAAAGAACAAGAACTGGAACGTTATCATCCTCGGGGATTTCAACACGAACCAAGACAGAGACAAGAAATTCCAACTCTTCCAAAACCTCAACTTCGCCAACGCTACTAGCCTACTTTCATTCTACAATATAACGGACCCCACCTGGATCGACCCTAATACAACTAGTCAGATTGATGACATATGTTGCAACTCAGAAATCCTCCTAGATATGGAAAAAATAGAATTAATTGACGCCACTTACATCACAGATAGCGATTACCGAATCATTACTACATCCTGGAACATAGATATCTCAAAACAAAAAACCATTAGAAACAAGAAAAAAAAGAGGAAGATATATCACTACGAAAAAATGACCAAAGAAAACTAGAAGGACTTCATCTCAAAAGTAGACAACTGCAACTGGAACGTCACCACCGAAGCAACATGGAACATAACTATATTAAACAAAACATGGAACAAATGGCCCACCAAGATAAAACAAATAATTAACAACCACATACCTTTCTCATTTAAATCCCCAAAACCCTTCTATGCCTTTTCCTTAAAGACTACTCACCTCCACCTCTAACTAAAATCTATGAATAAATGTCTTAGAAGACTAACAAATGCATTATCCCCTCCTACAGTCGACATGATAAACCCTTGCAACAAATTCTTAACAAAAGCCGCCAAACTAACTGCGCTAGACATTGAACTCCTCACCCCAGCAGATATTACTTCTACACTCACACAAACTATCATTAATCTCAAACAAATTAAACATACCATATGGGCAGCTAGAAATCTAAAAAAACCCCAAGAACAAAATAAACGTATAAACATCTACATAAACAGGTGTTACGATGACTTTAAGGACAATACTAGTCGAATGCTAGACAGCATTCTACAATGAAGATCTGAGCCAGTTAAAACTGATAAAATTGTTCTCTCCGACCAAGTCATAACAGAAAAAACAGAAATCAAAGAACACATCAGGAGACACTTTAAACTATAGACCAAAGCTAATCCTCAAAATACAGACTGGCAAGCAGAATGGGAAGAAATTTATCATCCCATAAAAAAGATCGACCCTACAATTTACGAACTAGTCACTAAACCTATTACTATGGATGAACTCCGACGAACTATATTGCAAACCCCAAAGAATAAAGCAACTGGTCCCATACCCATCTCAAATGAGATCCTGCAAAACCTCCCCACCTCAGCCCTGGAAATACTTCTCAACATCCTTAATAACTGCCTAAAACTCAACTGTGTACCCAACCAGTGGTTACAAACAAACATATGGCCTATTCCAAAAAAGAAAAAATACAATTACGACCTGAGCACTACGAGGCCGATAACTTTAATAGACTATACGCGGAAACTATTTACAAAGATTTTAAACAACAGATTAACCACAGTAATAATGCGCTATGAAGTCCTCTCTCCTATGAACTTTGCAGCATTCTCCCACCAGTCCACAGTACAGCCAGTCACGCAACTCACACAAATAATTGAAGATGCCAATACAAACAGAAAAAAAATCTGGGCATTATCGCAAGATATGTCCAAGGCCTTTGACTCCGTTAATATAGCAACTTTAAAAAAGGCTCTACATCGAATAAAAATCTCTTTACCAATAATAGAACTTTTAACCTACCTTCTCTCACACTGAACTAACCGTGTAATTACTGACCTAGGATTCACAGAACCATATCCAGTTCAAGATGGTATCGACCAAGGAGAGGCTTTCTCCCTTTTCCTCTGGAAAATATACTACAACCCTCTAATCTCTACCATACAGCAACGCTATATCAGCTACACCAGTACAATCCCTACCTCTCCTCAAAGGAAATTATTACCTCAATCATGGCCTATATGGATGACTCCCTGTGGGTCGCTCCTGATAAGAAAACACTAATGGATATACTAACTACTACAACTAGTTTTTACAAGCTCAATAACATTCAAGTCAACCCTGAGAAAGCATTCCTTATCACAAATTCACTACATACACCCTCACATCCTTCAATTACCTTTGACAATACCGAAATAACGGCTCTACCACATAATACTCCTTTAAAATATCTCGGAGCCTGGTACACAGCTAACGGAAAACACACCCATATTTAAAAATTAATTATTCACGAAATTACTACCAACTTAAAGAAACTAAAATTTGCCAAAATCACAGAAAAACAAGCGATATACATAATCAATCACGTCATAGCCCCCGCTTACAATATCGACTTCTCTCATCATATTTAACCCCACACAAATGAATACTATAAAAAGAACTTACCTCAACACCGTAAACAGAAAGGGAAACTAGCAAGAGAAGTACCTAACTTATTTCTCTTCTGCACTGGAATATATGCTCTATGCGACCTAGATCAAGCTCAACTCTCCACCTTAACCTCCATTCTAATCAAGGGTTTAAACCACCTCCACTTCGACAAATCATACCTAAAACTCAGAATACAACAACTACAAGACTCTACTATATCTAATGCCTCAATCCTAGAAGAAGAACCCGTCTTTCCTACATCACAGTTCCGTACCTACACCGCACAAGCCGTACTCGCACTACATAAACTATATCTAAAACTAGTCCGATCCCTAAATAATTGGCCCACCACATCGAATATAATAGGAACCACAATCAACAACATACTATCAAACTACCCTAAAGGAACATATTATAAAGAGAAATTAATGAACACAATATAAGTTGTATAGAGCAGTTCCTAAACTGGAAAAATGACAGGTTTCTAAACTGGCAAAACTTCCAACACAACATAAAAAAGATTATTAGAGGGAGGTCCCCAAAATGGTTCTACCAAATACACGAACTCATCATATCTACAACAGCACTCTCCTCTAAATTAGTAAACCCTAACCCTTTTACAACTCCGCTGTGGACCCCAGTCAACAAAGGATGGATAATCACGAGGAACAAACAAATCGCCAGAATATTCAACCCCTACTCAACCAATTATAAAGGGAAACACTATATCTATTCGAACTTATCAGGCTGACTAGAACCATGCACAGGTTGCAAGCTCAAAGACAGAAAAAACAAAACGAAACAATGCTATATTACACTAAATAATCACTGGATATATAACATACTAGTCAGCTATAAACATACAATATATGCTGACCTAACCGACATCCATAGGGCACTATCATCCAACCCACTCCCAACACCCCAGAATATACAACCCGAACCAATACTACCAAGACCTTTACCATTATTCGAAAACCCTCCAACCTCCCATGGGAATTATTAACATCTACAAATTTTAAAAAAAAGAAAATATCCATACAGCTATCTACCAGAATAGAAAAAATAACTGAAATAAAGAAACATACGGCAATATGCAAAATAAATACTAGAAAAGACCCTCTACACTGCTACAACCTACACTGGCCATCCAAAATGAATGTATTATTTTCACTCCTGACCTTCATCATTACAACAATAGACTCCATGGCAAAAATAAATATTACTACCAACAACACACTACTACTACAAGCAATTGAACACATAACCAGCCTCCAACACTTCGAACAACAAAAACTAGACGGAACTCCCTTCCCCTTTATATTACAAACACTATTCTCACTACTCATTGATAGAGAAGTCACTGTGATCTTTGATAAAGACCTAATAATTGATAATCCACCCTCACCCTTCCTGCTAGACCCAACACACACAAATTTATTTACAACAGATACACCCTACTACTAATGGACACTCCCTGTATACAACCTATAAAAACAATACTAAAACAACTCCATCAGATTACAAATGACTTAAAATGGCATAATCAACAGAGGATATCCTTATGGGACCAATACCTAACCTATGCTAAAATCCAATGGGACTACACCTTGGACTCTCTCTCATACAATGACAAACCAAAAGGCCTATACACCAATTCCTCCGCATCCAATCTAAAAAACTTCAAGGTGAAACTACTGGCTGAAGAACTCCCGACCCACCTTCTTCTCCACCTCCGAAATCAATCGAAATATCCAAATCACCTATGCCCAAGATGTTACCCAGCCTCAGAAGATGTACCACACCTACTAACTTGCATCAGTAACCCTTTCAATTTTAATACAGAACTGAAGAGAATTCTTATCAAGATCGCTACTAAACTCGAATTACCCCTATACAACGTAGACAGATTCATCAACTCATATACACACCTCCACATATAATAGCAACTCCCCATAGGCTTCATCACCAACCTGACCTTGGCACTCTTCAACACCAAACTCCTTCAAACAAGACATGCACCTTTGATCCATCACACCATAACGGAATTCATATACAAAGAAATTTGGCTTCCCTCCCGAATGTCACGACATAATGAAGCAGTTCCCTGCCCATCACCGCTCACGACACCAACTTTGACACCAACTAAACCCCTTACTCCCCTATATATCCAGAAAAAAATTCAACTCTCTATAACACTAGGACACTCATCCCTACACAAATTACTCGAAAGCTAGAGGTCTACGACCATTCTAGTAAAGAATTGGTCGAGAGTAAACTAGCTCTTACCTCTACTTCCACATAGATTAGCAAATCCCTACATGTAATCATATATGTAATTATCTGCAAAATCATTAATAAAGAAATAGAGGATAGACCTCTCTTTAAAAAAAAAAAAAAAAGATTTAGACCTATATATAAAATGTATAATAACTCATATCTATACTACTAGAGTTGGCAATGGAGCTCAATAAAACCCAATAAAGATATGAATAGAGCCAATAAATATTAGTTTTTTGAGCTTTATTAGAATCTAATTAATTAAATATAACCAATTAACTGGATTTAATCAGGTATAATATAGCTAAATTATATTTAGTTGTAATTCTCAATGAAAATAAATCTGGTTCCAACCCTTAGAATAAATAATTTACATCATGAGAAAGTAGAACACTACTATTCCCCGAGTGGGAGTCAAACAATAAGCCAGTAACCCTTAGCTATGAGCAGGTAAAGCTGTCAGGGTTGTCGTACTAGCCATAGAAAAGGATATCGTGAACTAAGACACTGCAAGAATGAGAGACCCAGGATATTGCAGGGTTCAATAGTAATGCCCTGACCCCAAGTATTGTCCATGGTCATAGCATAAAATGGACTGGTATCTGTCTAGGTAATAATGATACGGCAGAAGAAAAAAAAAGTATAAATAATTTTTGTATTTGTTTTTAATAAACTTTTAAACAATAATTTTTGCTATAATTTCTATATAAAATTTAACTTTAAATTTGTTTTATTAATTTTAGTAAAAAATTTTTGAGAATTTCTATTTGTACACTAGTGTATGAAACTCGAGTATATTAATTTCTCAAAACCCAATTATAAATTAGCCTTTGAGGTTTTAACAAAAAATGTTTCTTGTAAAATTTTATCATAAACTATAAACCTTTCCATCCCAAAGCTAACCCTTACTCTAACAAATCGGGTTTAATTTTTGGTTAAAAATTTATATATTACATGGATTTGCAAATTGATTAATTAATACCTGTGTTTCATACACTAGTATACAATAAGAAATTTTTAAAATTTTTTAAATTAATTATTAAAAAAAATTTTATAAGATAAATAAAAATACAATAGTAAAAAAAGTACAACAAATATAATTTATAAAACTAAACAAATCAAATTTTATATACTAAAAAAAGTTATAACAAGACAAAAAGGAAATAGTTATTCGACTCTTATATAATCAACCAATTATTTTTAAAATTGGCAATCATATAAAATAATCTGTTTTTTTTTTGTTTTTTTTTTATTTTATTTTTAGACAATTAAGACAATTATTATTTATCGGTATAACAATGCATTGCCAATTCTGATCGACCAATTATTTTGTTTTTATAATTTTATATTAATCAAAAAAACCAAATAGCGGTGGGTTATAATTAGGGTTAGAGTATAGTAGGTAGTGTTCTGCAAAATATCTGGGTTTGGTCCGGGTCTAGTTCGGTCCGTTGATGGACCAAGTTCAGACCCTTGATTTTTCAGATTCGATTCGGACCTACAAGAAGATCCACTCGGTCAGGTCTTAGAATAATACTTAATGCTGATTGGCTAATTTAGAATTTTTTTTTACAGATGAAATATCATATTTCTGTATCCAGGTGATATATTGATATATATATATGTACTCACATATTTGTAATATTTGCATTAATCGACTGACTAATGTATCGGAGAGCTGTACCAGTGATCACAAGTAGGATTGACATGCAAAGTGTTGGACCAAAGGGTTTAAATAGGCAATCCCCTAGTTGGGTTGTAGGTATGGCAACTAGTATAGAACCTTCGAGCGGACTACTTAAATTAGACAACCAAAAGTTGTACGTGTGGCTAGTTGTACTCTCATTCAATGTAACTCAATTGTGGGTGCGCCCAAAGAGGCACCCTTGATCCACAGGCTTGATTAAATAAACTCTCACCCAAAGCGG
>QKWP01002010.1:50326-73638 GCA_003550325.1 Gigaspora rosea | reverse complement strand
TTTTTTTTTTTTTTTTTTTTTTTAGTAAGAGCACTTTGGTCTTAGTTATTTAACAACTTCGTATTTATAAATTTTTTAAATTTTATGATTTTGGGTTGGACTTGGATTTAAGTGATACAAGTTTGGACCCTAAATTTAGATCTGATTTGGTGTTCAGACTGGATATGGATCTTTAAAAATACCTGCCCGGTTTGAATTATGTGGGACACTAATAGTAGGTGCAATAGATAAAAGGCCCTTTTTCTAATCCAAAATTTGGCAAGAAATTTTTTTTGCTAAAAAAAAGTATAGTTTTATAGTTAAGTTAAAAGCGATTTTTTAAAAAAACTTGTTTCACTTCAATTTCACATTACATCTAATCTACTGCTAATTCTGTATCTCGATTAGTCAATCAGAGAGTGATAATACATTGCCATGGCGATAAATAATAATTCTCTTATTTTTATTTTATTTTTTTTAACCATGAATAATTTTTTTTAAATTTTCATTAGAGTTGTTGCTAGAGTTGTTGCTAGAATCATTGCTAGAATCATTGCTAGAGTCATTATTAGAGCAGTCTTTTGATAGGTTCTTTAAGTTTTTCAGTAGTTCTTTATATTTTTTGTTAAGTAATTTTGTTATTTTTATATTTTTTAGCAATAGGTTCTTTCTCTTTTCATCATTCTTTAGTGGTTCTTCTTTGTTATTTTTTGGCAGATATTTTGTGTTTTTTAGTAAGTAAATTTTTTGTTTTCTTGTTAGTGGGTTTAAGGCTTTTAGTAGATTTTTTTATCATTTTTCAGTTCTTTTTTTCTTTGTTAATAAGTTCAATAAGTCCTTTAGTAGTTCTTTTTTATCATTTTCTAGTAGATAATTTTGTTATTTTTTGATTAGTAGGTTTTTTGTCTCTTCTTAGTAGGTGCTATAAGTCTTTCAGTAGTTCTTTTTTGTTATTTTTTGGTGGATAGGTCTTTTTCTTTTTGTTAGTGAGTTCTGTAAGTTCTTCAATAGTTTTTTTGTTGTTTTTCAGTAAGGGCCGTAATATATATTACATAATATCATTTTATCATAGAGCTACCCCCACATAAGACCAATTAGCCAATTAAATTGTATAATTAGTCTTATGTAAAAATTTTTTTGACCTCCCCTTCCCCTAGAATATTATATAATATCTGTTACTGCCCTAAGTAATTTTATTATTTTTAGTAAGTAATTTTGTTATTTTTTAGTAAGTAAGTTATTTGTCTCTTTGTGTTTTTCTAGTAAGTACTTTGGTTGGTTCTGTATATTTTTCAATAGTTCTTTTCATTATTTTTTTGGCCTTTTCTGTTGTTTTAGATTTGTTTGTTACTGTTTTCGTCTTGTTTTATCTTATTTTATTTTATTTTTTATTTCATTTTCATTTTGTATTTGTTTTGTTTTTTTTTCTCAGGTTTGTTTTATTTTCTTTATATTTGTATTCAACTAAAAAAAAATAAATTAAATTTAAAAAAAAAATAAATTAAATTTAAAAAAAAAATAAATTAAATTTAAAAAAAAAATAAATTAAATTTAAAAAAAAATTAAGGGTATAGACATTTATTACCTGACTTTTTAGGGGGGGATCAAAGGGATTATCAGGTGCTATATAATATAGGATTATTAGCCAATCAAAATTGCCCAAAATAACTATATAAAATTTTTAATTATAATAATTAAAAATATAAAAATTTTATTTTATAAGTTATTAAACTCTGGCAATAATTTTCTTTACAATTGCTAATCCAAATTAGATAAAAAATTTCTGAAGATGTAAATCATATTTGGCTACAATATATTAAAATTTTAGCCAATTTGGATTAGTAATTCTTGAGAAATTGCTAATCAAACTTAGATTTAATTATAGTTTGGTCTGGGTCTGGTCTGAAGTCTGTAGATTTGTCTAAGTTTAAATATATCTATATGCATTTTTTGGTGCTAAAAAAGTTTATTTAGTGTATAAAGTTAGAATTCATTAGTAAAATTTTGTGAATCATAAGATTTTATAGAATTTTATTAATAAAATTCTATAAAATCTTATAATTCACAAATTTTTATTAATTAAATCTAACTTTATGCACTAATTAAACATGTTAAGCATTTAAAAATACATCAAATCGGTATAATTGTTTTTATTTTACTTGAAATTTAAATTTTATTAATAAAATTCTATAAAATCTTAATATTTGTCAAATTTTACTAATTAATTCTAACTTAATGTATTAAATAAACTTGTTCAGCTCCTAAATATACATTAAATCAGCAGAGTTGTTTTTATTTTACTTGAAATTTGGAGAAAAATTGCTTAAATTTGACTTTTTTGATCAAAAATCCAAAATTATGTATTTAATATCTAAATTTCAGTAAAATAAAAACAATTATGCTGATTTGATGTATATTTAAATGCTGAACATGTTTAATTAGTGCATAAAGTTAGAATTAATTAATAAAAATTTGTTAATTATAAGATTTTATAGAATTTTATTAATAAAATTCTATAAAATCTTATGATTCACAAATTTTTATTAATTAATTCTAACTTTATGCACTAATTAAACATGTTCAGCATTTAAAAATACATCAAATCGGCATAATTGTTTTTATTTTACTTGAAATTTGGAGAAAAGATGCTTAAATTTGACTTTTTTAATCAAAAATCCAAAATTATGCATCTAATATCTAAATTTCAAATAAAATAAAACCAATTATACCGTTTTGATATATTTTTAAATGCTGAACATGTTTACTTAGTGCATGAAGTTAGATTTAATTAATAAAAATTTGTAAATTATAAGATTTTATAGAATTTTATTAATAAAATTTCATAAAATCTTATGATTCACAAAATTTTACTAATTAATTCTAACTTTATACACTAAATAAATTAATTCAAAACTAAAAATACATTAAATCAGCAAAATTGTTTTTATTTTACTTGAAATTTGAAGAAAAGATACTTAAATTTGACTTTTTGATCAAAAATCAAAAATTATGCATAAGCTGCCAACGATCATAAATATATAAACCACAAGTTGTATGAAAAAATTTAAAAAAAACCCACCGTTTTGGTTAGTTTTTATTTAATTTTTGCATTTTTCTGATTTTTGCATTTTTTTCAATTTTCATTAGCACATTTCAAATATAACATTTATTTATTATTTTTTTTTTTATTGTTAAGGCGAGGTCATGCTTCAGATCTTTATTAAGCATAGTTATCATTACAATATCCATGAATATTGCATTGGATTACTACAACTACCAAGTACCAAAACTTAGACTATTTTATCTACGACCTAAACCTACCAGAGTATCCTATATGTCCTACTCATATATTTAACCTGGTTTTTGCACCTTACTTGTCCACTAATAGTACCTGTAGTGCTGCCGTCACCAGGTTCATATCTTAAGCTATCTTTTAATGCTCCACAACCTAGCCCGTTTCTCAAGCCACTACCTTCTTACTAGTATCTATAGCACGATACATGCCCTTGCAAAAGTCACCAACCCCAGTACTTCTCCTGTTCCTCTTTTGGTTTCTTTCCGGTTGCTTTCTTTATCCCTATCTCACTTTCTTTTCCCCAGTTACATTCCTACTCCCAATGCTAAGGACCTGGAAGGAGTGGTCTGTCTTGGCGGACCCAAGGTCTCCTTCTTCTTGGTACATGCTTCCATAACGCATGTCCTTTTACTCCGGAGCGACTTCTGACAGTCTGATTGGTAGAGCCCCGCTATAGGCCCTTTTGTCGTAAGTCTGCTTTCGGTCAGTTCACTTCTCGGTCAGTCCGCTTCCAGTCCATCCCTATCCGATTTCTGTTTTAAGTACTGTCGAAGTCGGCTACTTCTTTACTCGGGTCTTGCCAAGTATGGTTTCCTTTGTCCTATGGTTCTGTGCATAACACAGCACCTGTGCTCCCCAGGATTTATGCGGCCCAGTTCTGTAATACAGCTCTAGAGCTTCCAATACGAGTTGGTATAATCTGAGTAACAAATTTGTAAATCTGAGTTTGGAGTCCAGGTTACTGTAACGCAGATAAATTTTTCGAAATCGTCTTTAGTGGGATTTGAACTCTGTATCTTTTGTTACAACTACTTGGGAGGTGACAATACTCCAACTACACTATGTTGCTACATCCCCAAATATAACATTTATTTTTTTATTTTTTATTTTTTTTTTAATTTTAAGGTGAGATCATGCCTTGGTCTTTATTAAGCTATAGTTATCATTACAACATCCATGACTATTGCATTGGATTACTACAACTACCAAATACCAAAACTTAGACTATTTATCTACAACCTAAACCTACCAGAATACTCTATATGTCCCACTCATATAATCAACCTGGTTTTTGCATCTTACTTGACCACTAATAGTACCTGTAGCGCTACCGCCGCCGGGTTCATATCTCAAACCATTTCTTAAATGCTGCCGCAACTTGGCCCGTATCTCAAACCACTACCTTCTTACTAGTATCTATAGTATGACACATGCCCTTGCAAAGTTCACCAACCCTAGTACTTCTCACGTTCCTCTTCTGGTTTCTTTTCAGTTGCTTTCCTTACCCCTACCTCGCTTTCTTTCCTCCGGTTACATTTCTACTCCCAATTCGAGGACCCGGAAGAAGTGGTCTGCCATTGGCGAACCCAATGGTTTCCCTTCCCTTGGTACATGCTTCCGTAACACATGTCCTTTTCCTCCAGTGCAACTCTGGCAGTCTGATTGGTAGAGCCCCGCCATAGGCCCTTTTTGTCGTAAGTTTGCTTTCGGTCAGTGTTGAAAATCTGTTTTGAAATTTATGTTCTTATGAGAACATGTTTATTTAATTTAATGTTCTCGAAAATTTTTTTATGTTCTCAATTAGAAAAAATATTTTCTTTTTTTCTCTCTCTTTCTCTCTTTTCTTTCTCTCTTTCTCTCTCTTTCTCTCTTTCTTTCTTTTTCTCTCTTTCTCTCTCTTTCACTCTTTTCTCTTTTCCTCATTCTTTCTCACTCTTTCTCACTCTTTTTTTTCTCTCTTATTCTCTTTCTCACACTTATACTTTTATACTTTTAGTTATTTTTTAATTTTTATTTTTAATTAATATATTTAAAAAATAATTAATTAAAAATATAATTTATTTAACAAACTATATAAATAAAGCTAAGTTATTCATAATAATAAGATTATAACTTCATATGTATATTTTTTTAAAATTAATATTTTAGGTTTTTTGTATATTGTTGGAGATGTTATCATCTCAAAGTTAAAAAAATGTTTAACTTGTATTAATTTAATGCTATTACTAAAAAAGTATTTATAAATTTTATTTTTTAAATACTCAATATTTTATAAGTACTTATTTATATTTAAAATAAATACTTATTTACTAATATAAAGTAATATAAATAAAATATTAATTTTAAATACTTCATAACCATTTGTGTAATATATACAAAAAAAATATTTTAATTTAATATTTATTAATTGCTAAAATAATTAATATTTAATAAGCGATTAATTTTAAAAAATATAAATACTCGCTAAATATGTATAATAAAATTGTTTTAATTTTATTAACTAATAAAATAACTAATGCTTAATAAGTAAGTAATTTTAATAAAATATAAATATTCACTAAATATATATAATAATATGATTTTGATTTAGTATTAATTACTATAATATTTAATATTTAATAAGCAATGGATTTTAACATATATTAAATTGTATAATTATATATAATTCAAATAAAAATTTACAGAATTAAATAGATAATTTGCTAGGCTATTTTTTTTAATAGATTCGATAGATAGTTTTATTACATTTAATAGCAAATATATATTTACCAGCACTTAAAATAAAAAATTAATATATTTATTTACATAAAAAATGCCCATTCAGTGAATTTTGGCATGATATGTATTATGTTTGCAATTGAAGCAATGGGAATTAAAGTATAATGCTCAACGTGTTTAAGGATTGCACATTTATAAAAATAGTGCCAATTTACATTAGATGGATATACAAAGTCATACCAATGAACAAGAGCAAGTTCAAGTTTCTGATTTAATTTCGGAGATGTAACTCGAAGAATTAGAAGAACCTAAAAATAAAAAAAAAATAAATAGAATTGTTATTATTAATATCATAAATAATTAAGAAAATTTGACAATATTTGAATTGCTATTTATCCTGCTATAATCACATGATATTTTGAATAGCAGATCGAATTGCATTCAAATCCATATAGCACATTGAACTTATAAGTTGCATTTTTAGTTAATAATCTTATATACCTTTGCATAGCATAAACCATCATCAGTTAAATAGTCATTTTCTTCTGACTTGTCCATTTCAATACAAACATCGAAGAAAGCTCCTTGACCATAATAATTAGAGGATGCACGAATAACTACCTTATAATCATTATTTAAATAAGCAAAATCGAATGTTTCAATGAAGACTGTTTCATTCTCAATATTTTGTAATATCCAGTTTTCACATTTCGAAGATAATCGTAAATGCAATGTCAAGTTGTTCAATGCCGTGCATCTATAAATTGTCTAAATTTAATGCATCTAGTTGATCTATAAATTGATCGATTGTATGCAATATTATTTGCATAGTAGCCTTTTTTGATGTGATTCCATGACGTAGGCATTATTTGACCATGATTGAAACTTTGATACGAGAAATATAAAGTTGTTTTGGCGAGTTATCTTAAAATTTAAACAAATTAAAATAGCTATATTCACTTAACGATTACTTTATCGATGCTACATAAATAAAAATACTTACAGTAGCTTGCATCTGTACATTTATATGACGTTTGTTTGTATTATGGTATGGTTGTTTGACATTAGTTTTATGAAGCAATTCGTATATCTCACTTGTAAACCCGTTAATAGCTCCAAATTGATGAATTGACAGTATTAAATGAAATCGCCAGCTGTGCAATTTGGGTAGATTTAGTTTGGATGGAGAAAAGTTTGACATGATCTTGATAAATAAATTGCTCCACGCAACAATTGATTGCTGTAATAAATAAATATATATATTATATTTATTTTCTATTAAATCATTGTTAAATAAATAAATTTATCTCAAATTCGGTAAGGTCTGAATTTGTGCATACATATCAATCCATAATGAAAAAAGGTCACACAAATTTTTATTAAGTTTCTTTTCAGGTATTAATTCATCTAGGGCAAATATCATTATTTCATCAAATCGCGATATTCTGCTGTGGTTAATCGAATTTCAAACCCTTTTTTTAAAACCTTAAGATTCGGGTAACTAGGGATTTGGGAAAGACATTCTTCAAGAATCTTTATTTGTCCATTACCATAATGTAATTTTAAAAGTTCAATAGTAAATTTTAATTGATACTTAAACAGTCCAAGATCTGCATGGTGCATGCTGTCAGGTACACACATGGTGTAAACATTAAAATATCTATGAGCAAATTCACTATTAATTAGCATAAGTTATGAATAATTAATTATTCATTTGACACTGTCAATCAAAACATAAAATAATGCATAGGAGTGTCGTTGATTAATTAATTTGTGCAATAATTTTATTACTCTCGCTATGCTACTTTTTGATTGACAATGCCTAATTTTAACCAAATTCATATAATTACTTACAGACGCTTCCAGAAAGCATTCCTAATATGATGTACAGATATTTGCTTGCCGTTGCCCCATCGTAAATAATCCTTTGTTGCATTTTCATTGCGGAGGATTATATTTTTTTTTCTATAAGAACATTATTCATCGCATTACGATCTACTAAGCAAAAATGGCACGGACGAGAACAATTTGGTGATCCATAAATAGCACACATAGAGCATGCTTCAGGCCAATCCGAAATTACAAGTGCCAAATATGGATAGATCTATTTAAGATTACCATTTACGTAGAAATGAACACCAGTATTGCTGAGCGACCTCAATAGTCGAAGCATAGCTGCAAATGCCCGATAAAAAAGTTTACGTGTTGCTGCTCGAAATTTGGCAGAATAATTTTCAGATGTACTATGATGCTCAAGGTTGGGAATATAGCTAAGCAGAACTTTTGCATCTACTTTGTTGCGGCAGGTTAATGGAATATTTCCAAGTGTCATAAATACTGGGTGTTTTGAAGTTTTGCCTAAACGGTCGCATTAAGTTGCGTCTGAATAAATGATGATTGGCATAACATGGGCCCCAATTGGAATGTTTTGCTCTACGTTTCTCCACCAGTCAGAGTCAAACATATCAGAATATTGATGTTCACCGGAAACCTTAAATTGTAAATTAAAAAGAGCTAAAAGTGTTAAATAATTTAATTAATTAAATCTGGTATAACTAGCATACATGGATTCATATTTAAATATGAATTCGTATATGTTAGTTATACCAGATTTTTATATAATAAATTTATTTACTTTATCTGTAGACATTTTATATTCAATTACAAACTCCTCAGTAATACTATTGTTTAATAATATCTAATGTATTTTATCCAGTACAGTCCTGAACTCAAGAGCATATTCTAGGTCTTCATATTCAAAAATAACTTCTTTTCTCCATCCAAAATTTGGAAGGTTAAGGTTTTCAATAAATGTACGACCAGCTTTTGATGTTGATGGTAATGGACAATCATTACGATTTGAATATCTATTAAAGAACTTTATGAATGCATTTGCGAGAGTATCTTGTACATGGAACCGCATTATTATATTCATGAATTCTGCATATTCTTTTGATGGAAATTCCTGAAATATATCTTCAGAATCCTTTGGTTTAGCTGAAAGTAAATCATTGTATTCAATACATTCATTGGTTTTGACTTCCGATATATCCGATAAATCCGATTCTTTATTGGATGCATCACTTTGAGAATCACTATAATATTCTTCATTGGATACATCGCTTTGAGAATCACTATAATTAAAGGACTCAAATATCCTCTCTTTCAGTGAATTCATTATAAATTTCCATATTACTTGTAAAGGTGGAAAACGGTACACCAAGGTTTTGAACTTCAATAGATTCATCCTCATTAAAAATGGCTCTCTCTTGCCTGTTGTCTAAGTTATATTCAAAACGGTTTCTCTTATTATTTGTTTTTGCCTTTTCAGACATGGTTTCCTTTTTAGATATATTTGATTATTAAAAACTTGAGATGTGATTTCAACTAAATTTTGTGAAATTGCACGACTAAATAAAGGAATGTCTTCATCGCTATCATTTAAATGTATTCTTCTATGATTACCCAATGCTTGCCGGTCTTTAAAAACTTTATTGCAAGAGGAACACTTCAGCATTCTAGAAAGAAAATTATTAAAAAGCACGTAAATATTTGCTGAGGCCCACAGTTATAATATATAATCGCGTAATGTAGCAAAGAATTTATCTCGCTTTATGTCTTATTTTCAAATATTTCACTAAATTCACTGTCTACTCTAACACTTAACATGATAAGTATTCTTTATAATTATCGCGAGAAAGCTGAGAAAAACAAAACTCTTACTAATTACAATTTTTTTTATACCTAATGATGCATATTTAATGCATCATTTTAAAAATGGTAATAAAATTTAAAATAAGCTTGCATGCATCATAGGTATATCATGACGTTATTATATTATATAAAAATCAGTTTATGCAATAAAATATATGTATTTTAATATAAAATTGTAATTATTAAAAATTTTTTTAGATCATCTGAAATGTTGTGACTATTCATTTTTTTTCGTTTTCTTAACAGTAATTTTTTTTTAAAAAAAAAACACAAAAATAGTAACAAAGTGAGAGTATACATAGTTGTATAAGGTGGTGTTAGTTTCGAACGTTGAAAGTAAGACGTGAAGCGCAAAATAAGGTAGGACAAACGCTCTTGTAAACAATAATGCATAAATAATTATAAATAATCATGTACCAATTTATTTAAGTATGGGTCGCACTAGAAAAAGAGGGTCATCTGTATCAGTTAGTAAAAGTACTCGACACACTTTGCTTGAAATCAATCTTGAAGAACAAAACCAGCAGACTGTTCAAAATGTCATCGTAGAGGCTCGTTCAAATTCGTTTGATGATAATTATAGTATACCTGATCCAGAAGCTCATCTCCCAAGTGATGATGACTATCTTAGTGATAATGATTTTGCTTCAGAAAATGAAGTAGCAACTCATTTTAAACACAAGCGGAAAAACGATAAAGTAGCAAATTAAGACACGAACATGCAAAAAAGAATTCGTTAAGTTTATTATTATTTTTATTATCTTTTAATAAGAATCGTTTTATAGTATTGTTTATTTATATATTTTTTTAGGTTTTGCTATAACAATTCGAAATATGCAAGAAATCCAACTTCAAATAGTTACCAAGATTCATGATATGCAAAAGAAGATTGATGCGATGTATGCAGACTAGAAGTCTGTTGGTTTCGGTGGTGATATGGGAAAGGACAACAAGTGGATTAAAGTACATAAATGCTGAACAGCATATTTCGATTTGTTATTCGACAATTAACATATAATTTCACAAACATTTGTCACATGCAGCCAATATATGTTTAGTCGAATAATAGTTCGGAGTGTGTCATTTGACAAATTTAAATGTTTAAATATATTTTTTTTTTTAAAAAAAAAATTGCTAATGCATTTAAATATCATTATTTTTTATTTTGTAACAGAATGCTATTGGCCAATCAATTTACTGCATAATTGAAAAAGTCAAGTACCCAAATGATGAACGTATTGTGGAAGTGTGTTACGATTCAGTTTTAGATATGTACGGAGAAGCATTTCAAAATAAAATCAAGAACAACGGGTGGCAATGTTTTTTTAATAAGCATGTTCATACTGTGGAAAGTATAACTATAAGTTTTAATTACAAATTATAAAGATAATTTTTAATTATGCGGCATATTTATTTTTTTTTAAACTTTAGAGGCTGGGTACTATGGCTTGTATTTTTTTTTTTTTTATTTTTTTTTTATTTTTATTACATGAATGAGGATACAACTAGCCACACGTGCACTTTTGGTGCCTAATTTAAGTAGTCCGCCCGAAGGTTCTACACTAGCTGCTATACCTACAACCCAACTACGGGAATTGCCTATTTAAACCCTCTGGTTCACGCTCTTCCTATTACTAACCGTTACACTGCACAAGCGCAGATATTAAGGGGCCCCAACTCTTTTAGATAAATCATCAGCCTAAGGGCTACTTTACCCTCGCACTAACTGCCTACCGTTATCTTTTGTGTCCCATTCCACTTCGGATACGGATTTAGCGACAAAGCTGCCTGCCCTTATTAGGTTCATTCCGATCCCGGCCACCCATCTTCTTTTGGTAGTGCCGTTGTAGATCTTCACTATTACCTCCTAATTCGGGACTTGCCAAACGGGTTTCCATTTCTCTGGTTTCCTGGATTTTACGGTGTAATGATAACACCATTGCGCCGTAGCTCCCATTCAAGATGGTGGAACCAAGGTAACAGGTTTTTACAACCCAACCGATCTGAGCCACATGGTTACCGAACACAGGCCTATTGTTCAAAGCGTCAACAGTAGGATTCGAACTGTCAACCTGCCGCTTGGGGGTGACACCTTGACCACTTCTCTAAGGCGCCACACCCTATGCGGCATATTTAATTAGTCTAATTTGCCTTTAACAGGCCCAAAGATTTGCTTGTCAGGTGCGAAGTATCATTGTACAGCGCATTAAAGGCACTATTCATAGTGAATTTTCAGATCTTACAAAATCTAAAACTGAAAATCGGCAGGTTTCATATGATGAAGAACGCAAGTTCAAGGATGCTGATATCACACGTAAATGTTATACGAAATTAAACAAGCCAGTCGATATTAATGACGATCCACATTATACTTACCTTAATTTGGTAATCGACTGTGCCTTTACGGATCCAGCTACCGAAAAAAACTCTATCGCGTTCGGAATGGCGGTTGCTCTGAATTACCTTGACCCCACAAAAGGGGTTAATATGGTTCTAAATGAAGTTGTAGAACGGATGAACTATTTTCTTGAAAAGATGCAAGTCAATGAGCGTGAAGAGTATAAGTAAGAAAACATAAATCTTTCTATTTTCTGCAACTATTATGGCACTATAGTTTATAATTCGCATGGAGATAAGATATATCATGAAAAAATTATAGCAGATTATATAGTATTTTCTATAACTACTGGTAATTGAATTTCCAGATGTCAAATATATAATTGCATAATGTACTGTATAATGCTGTCCATCAAAATTACCACTATTTTAAATTCAAAATGCTAGTAATATTATTTTTACACATATAAAAGTCGAACTTACAAGCATTTATCATGGAATTGTGCTTAAATAAAAAAAATAATAATAAACCAACGTAGAATAAGATCTCTTAGTTTCATCAATATTCAGGATTCCAATTACTCGTGTGATAACTTTAACGAATGATCTTTCAATAGATCAAATATGGAGCGGTTTGAGAATTAGGGTGTTTCTAGGTTTACTGCAGTAATCACGAGTTCCAATTAAATATTTTTTTCTTCTCTTAACTCCTATGTACCTCTCACTCCTTTCAATTTATTTAATAATTATGTAATCAAATAGCTAACATTTAACCCTTAAATATTTTTATAAATTATTAAGTAAGGACGATTTCAACCCGAGTTTTGTGGGGTCGTCATTAAGTAAGAATCTTCGATTTCGAATAAGGTATCATATATCAATTACGTATATCGATTATGTTATATATTTTTTTTATGAATTAAAAAAAATAATAAATTGATTGTTTGAACGTGATAATATATTTATATTGGTCAAGCAAACAATCACTCAAACCATATTATTCAAAATAAAAAGGGAACTGAACAAATTATTCAAGTTAATGCAACTAATTCTAACTAAGCATTTAACGAAACATTTGTAGAAATCATATCTAATGTCGAATTTGATGATATGGATTATAGTAATAATTTAGAACAACTTGAACATGATGCAGACGATTGCAAACATTTTGACAATTTCAATACTAATGATTTATCAAAACAATAATCGAACCTTCCATTCAAACTACAATAATAATCATGACCAGTGATGGCAATTTAATCGGCCAAACAAAATTTAATTGGCCATCAGCCAATACAAAATAATTTGGCCAAAAATGGCCAAATTTTACGGCCAAAGTTGAATGTCAATTGGCCAGGCCAAATAAAATTATTTGGCCGATATGGCCATTGGCTGATGGCCAAATGGCCAAATGGCCAAACGGCCAAATTTCTCTAAATAGTAATAAAAAAAAAAAGTATATAAAAATACTGTATAAAAGCATATTACGGTAATATATATGATAACTTAAGTAATACTTGTTAAGCTATATAAAAAAAATCTAAGCAAAAGTTTAATAAGTTATATAAAAAATAATTTAAGCAAAAATTTTATAAGTTATATTAAATAATTTAACTGAAAATTAATAAACTATATAAAAAAGTAATTTAAAAAAATTTAGAAAATCATATAAAAGTATAATTTGAACAAAGGTTTAATAAGTAATTTGAGCAAGGTAATTTGTGCAAAGGTTTAGTAAGCAAAGTTTTAGTATAATTTGAGCAAAGGTTTAGTAAGTTTTATAGAAAAACTACTTAAATTAAAATTTAATAAATAATTTAAGCTAAGGTTCAGCGAGTTGTATAAAAAAATGATTTAAGGAAAGTTTAATAAGTAAGGTTTAGTAAGTAATTTGAGTGAAGTTCAGTAAGTAAGTTTAGCTAAGGTTCAGTTAGTTATCTAAAAAAATAATTTGGGCAAAGGTTTAATAGTAAGTAATTTTTTGAGTGAAGGTTTAGGATGTAATTTAAGTCAAAGTTTTATTATTTACTATGTATTTTGTTATTATTAAATAGTTAGTTGATTTAAGCAATAAAAACTTTTACTTATTTCGTCAAATGGAAGTTTTTAAATACTCCAATTTCATTTCCAATTTCAAAATTTTAATACATAAATAAGATTTTTTAAATTCTAATTTATTCCAAAATATGCTATTTTTTTAATTCTAAAACCCTTAATCTATTATTTATTTTAAAAGATCGAATGATTTATTTTATTAAAGATATCTAAATCTGGGCCTTATTAAACATGAAGTTAAAAAGTATGTAAAGCATATAAATAAACTTCATTCTAGCTATATCTTTAAATGCTTAAAGTTATATAATTAATTAGTAATAAACATGTATTAATATTGGACCAATCAGATTACTAGCTTTATTTGGCCGTTTCGGCCAAAAATGAAATTTATATTTTTGGCCTTTTGGCCTCGGCCATTGGCCGCCGGCCAAATGGCCAAGTGACATCACTGATCATGACGACTTTGGAGAACTGGTTATTTCTATGTTGTACCATATAAAAATTAATTATTAAGGAGTTTTTGAATTTAATGATCAGGATAGTGATTAAGATAGTGACTGGGATTATTTACCACTTTTTATATATAATTTAATAGTCGTATGTTTTTGGATGTCTAGAGCGAATAGCTTTATTTTTCTTAATTATTTTAGCACAAATAGATTCTTAAACATCTTTATAACAAAGTTACATTTAAACTTTTTTAAACATTAATAATATTTAAATTTCAAGTTGATTCTTTACAAAAATTCTGTTTCATGTTTAAGAGAGGTATTTTCATTCTGAGTAAAAAATTTAATACTACTGTAGAATACAAAATTTTTAACGTAACTTTTTATAAAGGTGTTTAAGAATCTTTATACTAAGATAATTGAAAAAAGTAAAGCTATTCGCTCTAGAGCATCTAAAAACATACAAGTCATTCTTTACTATTTAAATTATATATAAAAAGTGATAAATAACCCAGTCACTATTTTGATGATCATTAGACACTGCCTGAAGTTATAACTTCAGGTGCATTTGGCTGAAATTAGCCCCTGAAATTAGATCATCTTGTATGCGTTAGCAGGTAATTTTAGGCAAGTGTAACTTCAATTAATTCGATAATCACTATCGCTATATAAATAATTTGTAATTCGCGTCTAAATTTCTTTATTTTCTCTTCCTTACAGTTTATGACTATCACGGGTACAAGAAATCGCATTTTATTTCAAGCAGGGATATGACTTTTATTATTTCAAAATAAATTTCATTTCTTGTTTATTCTTCCATGTTACTAAATATAACTTAAAAATTTATGGTACAAGCTTTCGTAATGAGATTCTGGAGGCTCAAACGTTACAACATGTTTAATTAGCAGGAATAGCTCTAGATCGAACTAACCTAGATGTATGGACACACAATCATAGGGAAGTTATACATTCGTTTTTCTATTAGTTGAAGTTAGTTTACTTCTTTCTAGTATTAATATTTACTGAGGTTTTTCGATTTACTGATTCAGAACTTACCGGTTATGTTTTACCAAGCTCACGAATATGACAATTTAGTTCAATTGATGTTGGATATCAAGCAAATATTTATTATAAGTAACGACTTCTACTTTTATCGAATTCAAGGTATCGAACTCTTAAGCTATTTTATTTCAAAAGTAGAATTCGTTATATATATATCTTTTCATTACATACAAGGATTCTTATATCTGATATTCTAGATATTCTACGAACTTTCTACCAATATATCCTTTTATTTCTACCATTTTTCGAATATATCAATAATTACAAGAATTTTATTTGTATTCTCTTTCGGGTTGATTAAAAGCAATACTATTATTTATCATGATAATAATAGATTAGTTGATCCAATTTTCATAAGTTAGTTGCGGTTAGTTGCACGTTTTTAATTAATTATATAAAATTTTGTGATTAAAATTAACTATTAATTGTTTCGAAATTTCAAGCCTATTCATTGTTTGGACAACTTTTGATTAATCAATTTTTGATTCGTATCACTACAACCGATTACAGAAATACAACTCGACCCTCAGTCTGAAGTCGAAAACAAATCATTTATATATATTACATTATATATATACTTTTTTTATATATAAAGTTTATCGCTCTTTTATTTCATTCATATTTTTAATAATTTGTCCTCAATTGACAATAGGTTGCCTTGGGATCATATGTTTAAACGAAGGTTTTACATAGCTATTCAAACATGATGTGAAATATTCGTAACTGGCATTATCGTTGTCAAATAGAGAGAACGTATTTCTATCACTTTAACAGGTTTATCTCTCAATTAAAATGCATGATATGGTTTTTAAAAAAAAACGTTCTTTTGTTATTGTGACTGCACTAACTAAATATGGATAATGAGTTATCGTCGCATAATTTCAGGTTTTCGCATGGCATTCACGACATTCACACGTATCTATTGTGAATGATTTTATCTATCACTATACAATAAGAAATCTATCGAATAGCATATTGACATCAAGATTTTCTGTTCTGTTTCTTCGTTTCTTTGCATGCAAGGATAAATTAATAATGATTTAATGTGAGAAATGAATATCTTCGCATTAATTTAGTAAGTATAGCATAATTTTTTTTTAATTTATCTAAGTATTTAATCTCACGCATTTATCTTATCATGATTTATTGTCAAATTATGGTGCATAATAAGGGTTAGCATAACTATAAATACGATATCTAAGTATCAATCCGAACACTAGATACCATATAACAATAATTATTTCGTATCAGAATTTTATAAAGGGCTGTTGATTAAATTATCACGAACTAGATGCATAAATTTCAAATATGGCCAAGGTTTTTTTAAAAATATAATTTTGTGTTGATTAAATTTTGAATTGTATAATTTTTTTTTATTTATATTATGTATATATTTTTTGAAAATAAAGAACGTTTTTTTGGATAATAAATATGAAAATGTTATTATTTGTAAAATTAATATTATTAATAAATATATTTTAAATATTTTTTATACTAAATAAATTTTAATAAACAATATATTACAAGTATTTTATATAAGTATTATAAATATATATTTTAAAAGTTGCAAATTAAGTATTTTTATTTGATATAAAATTTATATTAACAAATATATTAGGCCATACAAAATTTAGTAATTGGTTTTCATAACATTTAAAAATTTTTTTCACCCGCCCACCCAGATTTTATTTTTATATTTTAAAAAATTTTATGTTTAATAAAATTTTGAATTTTAAAACTCATACACCAAGACTCGGTGACCCGACAAAAAATTTATAAGTTTAAGTAGTTTCATTATAATAATTAGGGTAGCTGCACGACATATTGTGCTAAAACAGGAACACTATGAAATAACCTGATTTACATTATTGTATTTTATATTTAATGTCAGAATTTGAGGCTCAATTTAAAAATATAAGCCCTGCTAAAATCCACCTATACTTTTTAAATATCAAATCTAACTCTAAACGTTAACCTAACCCTAAAAAAAAAAGCGAAAAAATATTCCAAAAAAATTTAAAATTCCATATAAGAATAGCTCCAAATTTCAGCATCATCTGTGACAAGTATTTTAATAAATTAATTTTCAAAAGGGTTAAAACTTCATTTTGTTGTGAAGTTAATTTATATTATTGCTTAATTTCACATAATTTTTTTTTTATTATTTTGCATTAATGATTATTTCATTGTTTCTACTATTTTATCACCAATTATAATTGTACTTAATATCGCTACATCATATATTGTTATTTTTTTATGCCCAACTTCTATTTATTTTAATATAATTCAACAAGGAGACGATTTGGATTACGCATAAGTATAACGTGTGTAACAAGGTAAAAAAGTTAAAAGAAAATAAAAATTTGATTAGACTATCTAGTATATTAGTTACAGCTTTTAAATTCTATAAATTCACATAATCTGACAACAAAAGTTTATTACTTAACGATTTGGCACTTGGGCGTGATCAATCATAAGATATGACAAATAAACGTTTGCTACATAAACTATATAATAAATGATTATTTGTCATATCCCATAATTGGTTACTCCCCAGTGCCAAATCGTTAAGATCAGCATAGTGATTAGCGAATAATATTTTACTTGCAGGTTTTTCCTGTGCGTCACTCATTATTATATAATAATTATAAAGTACGTACGTACTACGTATCTCAGAGTAATAAAAATATCAAATTCGGTATAGTAGCAGTATATGTATTACTTACTGTATTGACATAAATTTCTAACGCTCAATCAAATGCAAGGTTTTGCGAACTCGCCATTCTAGATGGCGGGAAACTATATACTCTGTGATGCAAGCATTACTACTTTCTAGTATCCGTGATATAAGCATTACTACTTCCTGGTATCCGTGATGCAAGCATTATACGTTCATAGTATTGGCGTGCTATTTAAATAATCATCAATTTAGGATAAACACCATTCATCATGATAATTTATATGTCAATTTATAGAAGTAGTATAAAGAGATCTTTCAGTAATTGGTATTATTTAAATAAACTAAGATATTTAAATAAGATATTCGAATTATTACATTTATTATATCTTTTATTCATATTAATTTATTTGAGCAAGCATAAAGATCTTTTATTAGTCAGTGTATTTGATTATTACCACATTATATTTCTTATTTAGTTCTGTATTATTTATGTTATTTATTAGTTTAAAGATATACAAATTTATAGAATTTGCTAAATATCTTTTATTTAATTCATCCACATTAATTATTCAATAATTATAAGATATTATATTAATCGGCATTTCTAAGTAAGCAATTCAAATTACAGTATTATTTACTGAATAGTGGTAAATTTTGAAATAGAATCTTTTACAGCAATTTACTAATATGATTAAAAAAGAACACTAAATAAGATGGGTGGGCAAGGCACCATCCATCGCACTAGTATATATATTTATATATTAAATTAATATATAAAATTTTAAATTTAACTTTTAGCTTTTATGACCCGGGACTCGGTATGTAAAATTTTATTTATTAAACTATAAAATTTTAATTTCACAATTTAGCTTTTATGACCCGGCCGGGTTATGAAAACCAATTCATAAATTTTATATGGTCTTATAAGTACTTAATATAAATAGTAAAATTATATTTATTATAATATTAAATTAATATTCAGTGTCAAGTGCTTATCAAATATAAGATGCATTGAAATTGATTCAATCAATATTTATAATAAATACTTTTATAGTAGTTAAATAATTACTTATTAAGTACTTGGTTATACTTTGAGATGCATTGGCTTGGCTCAGCTTATATATTTAAGCTATTATCATCTCTCAAATGTTAAATAAATAAGTAAATATAATATACTATTCCTTTTTACTATAGTGAATTTATAGATTCAAAAAATTTCTCACTATAAAATTTTAAGATATAGCACTAAAGTTTAAAATTATAATAACTAAAGATTTGTTAAGTAATTTTTTTATAAAAATTATCATCATAGTGAGTTTAGCTCTCTGAAATTTAAGATATTATATGTATATCAAAAGGTTACATAATAAGGGCTATATTGCACTAAACTAGAAATAGATAAACCAATAAACTATATTATCTAAAATTTTTAATAAATTCAAGAACAACTAAATTGTTTTCTATTTCAACTAACTAACAATTAAATATTTATGAGCTTAATTATTTTAATCTGCTATATTAATAAAAATAATTTTTATTATTTTATATATTTACATAGAGAACATATTTTTCAAACTTAATGTTCTCAAAAAAAATTTAATAGAGAACATCTTAAATTTTGTAAATGTTCTCAAATTAAAACTGATGTTCTTATGAGAACATGAGAACATAAGATTTCCAATACTGCTTCCGGTCAGTCCGCTTCTCAGTTAGTCTGCTTCCGGTCCGTTCCTGTCCGATTTCTGTTTAAGTACCGTCAGAGGTCGGCTACCTCTTTGCTCGGGTCTTGCCAAGTATGGTTTCTTTTTGTCCTACGGTCCTGTGCATAACACAGCACCTGCGCTCCCCAGGATCTATGCGCCCCAGTTCTGTGTATAACACAGCGCCAGAGCTCCTAGTACGAGTTGGTGTAACCCAAAAAACAGATTTGTACATCCGAGCTCGGAGTCCAAGTTACCGTAATGCAGGTAAATTTTTCAAAATCATCTCCAGTAGGATTTGAACTCTGTACCTTTTGTTACAACTACTTGGGGGAGTAACAACAATCCAACTACACTATATCGCCACACCTCTAAATAGAATATTTTTTTTTTGTTGTTAAGGTGAAGTTTTGCCTTTATCTTTATTAATAAAATGTGTGAGATTTCTCTCGAGATTTCTCGAATTACAAATTATTATACAAGAATTAAGACTCAGACTATAGATAAACTAATTCTATCTAAATTATCTGCAACCTAAACCTACTAGAGTGGTTAAAACTCACCTAGATTTGGATGTGGAGAATAGAGTTAGTAGAACAGCTATATTTGATCCAATTGTATGACCAAATGTCTATTTTTCTAAGTGCTAGCCCAAGAGGTGGGCAAGTATTTGTATTGTTTTCATATAATTGGTCTGGTAGATCACATATACAATTATAGGTATATAGAGCTTTGTTGTGTGAGAATGTGCGTGTAGAATTAGTAGATGTAGAGTAAGAAGGTTGTTGTAATAGGTTTTGTGAAGATTTCCAGTTTGCAAGTTTTATACAGTATGGTTTCCATAACTGTTCATAAATTTTTTGTGAGATAAGCAAGAGGAGTTTAACAATAGTATTAGATGCATTTTTGTAGGAAGTATATTGAGATACAATGTTGATAAGTGATATAGGGATAAATCCCTAAATTGTAGTATAAAAAGTTGTAGTATTAAAGGGTATAGATTGTGTAGGGAAGAAACAGTAGTGTGTTATAAGATTGTTATGTAGTTGCTGTAGTTCATTGAATGTTATGTCTGATAAGTCTGAAAAGAAAAAGTTTTTGATTGCATTTTGGATAATAGTTGATATATTGTTTGAATCTGAACAAAGTAGCCAGTGGAGTTGGTGATCTGTTTGATTGCATGTAATACAGGTCGGATGTATTTGGAGAGAAGGATTTATAGAAAGAAAATAAGAAAAGGTAGGACGCATATGTAGCATACATTTAATTCAGAATAATTTTTGAGAACAAAGTTGAAAATTAGTATAGTAATATGTACGCTTGTGGTTGTGGTTGAGGTATAACCAGGTTGCATTCCAATCAATTTGTTGAGAAAGAGGGATAATTTGTTGAATTCTGTGTTGGGAAGACCACATAGCAATAGTATGTGCATTACAGATATTTTTTATGGCACGATATGTTGGTTGCTCAATATTATGTTTTTTGTAAATAAAAATAAAAGATGGGTTATAAATATTATGGGACTGAAATTCTAGAATAGGTGAGGAGAAGTGGCTTTTTGCAAGTTTATCAGCTTTATTGTTGTATTCATTATTGTTATGTGCTTGCACTTTGTGTAGTGTAATATTGAGAGAATATGATTTGATGAGATTAAGAAGGGTATGCCAAATAGGCCAGTAATTGTATGAATAGAGTTTGTTGTAATTATGAGTATGGGAAATAAGTGTATTGTACTTTGAAATGATGGATTGAGAATCAGTATATATGTCTATATTACTATTTCGAGGGCAAGTACAAATTGCAGATAGTATAGCAATTAGTTCAGCTTTGTATAAAGATGGCCAGTTTTGAATTTGTGCGGAAAAAGAGTGAGAGATATTGTTATTAAAAACTTGGATCCATGCAATTCCCATAGAGCATCTTGGGTTGGAGATATTAATAACTGAACCATCAGTATAAAAACAAAAATTTGAAAATATAGAATTAGATTGTACTATAGATTGGAGTTTTGTGGTAGCTGAAGAAGTTAGAAAAATATTTAAAATGGAGTTGTTGTGCATTATGATTTGGGGAAGGGAAGGAGTATTAATAAAATGATGAGATGCAATAGAGTATAGCAGATCAAGATGGTTAGCATTAAGTTGAAGTTTGTTTGTAAGTTGAGTATAGGTTTTTCTATCTAAGAATTTAGTAGATATAGTAGCTAATATATCTAAAGTACAGGCATTCTGAATTCTATTTGAATTAAGAGAACATCCTGAGCAGGGGGTGCAATGTATATCAGGAGTAGGATATAGGGATGTAATACTATAATCAGTTTGTATATTCCAATGTGTTATAGAAATAGTATTGGTAGTATAGTTGAATCGTCGAGCTTTTCCAATTATAATTTCTTGCTCAAGATAGGAAATAAGCCAAGGTTTGGATTTAAGATTAAAGTGACCAGTTTGAAATGAAAGTGAATTAAGATTAGAGAGATGTAAAGAGGAGCTAATACAGCGAGTAGTAGTGTTGGATAGAATTTTGTTTTCAAGTGCAAGAAACCAATTAGGTGTTTTTCCTGGTATAAGATTAAGAATTCTAGGAGAAATATGTAACCAAAATAGAAGAGTTGTATTATTATAAGAAGTAAGTTGCTCTAGAAATAAAATATGCTTTGAGCGTAGTTGACGTTTAAAAGTTATATATTGAGGGTGATTGTAAAGAAGAGATTCAAGTGAGGTATAGGGGAGGTTGATAGTAAATGGACGTAGAATTTCAGTATGTGCAGATATAGAAGATTCTAAGTGATTAAGAAGCTGAATTATCTTAAAAGTAGTAGTGTGTTTGTTGGGACCATCAATAATAGGGTTAGAGTGTTGTAGTATATTGGTAGTAGACCATAGATTGTTTTGTAATTGTTGTAATCGGATATGTGTACTGTTACCAAGTAAATGAGGGTTGTTAAGTCGAAGTAGAAAGGTAGAAAGATGATGTTGTAATTGTATATTCCAAATGTTTTTTATTCCATATATATTGTGATTAAGCATAGTGCTATTAGGTGTATTTTTGGCAAGCTTTGCTTTATATTTAGCAACAGTGAGATATTTAGAAAGGATTTTGTTACATGTTGAATGAGGAAGAATTATATTGTGAATGCGATACTCAAGAATAGGTATAATAACATTGTTAATAATATAACATGCTTGCTTATTAGTAATTTGTTTAATATCAAGTGTGTTGATAAGCTCAAAAGCTTCTTGATTAATTAGATTAGACTGAATTGTAGATTTTGATGAAGTAGAAAACCAGCATCCAAGAAATTTAAAAGGTGTTGTAGGGGGCTGATATTGTATATTGTAGCTTAAAAAAGGAATAGAAGGTGTATGTATAGAGTTGGATACAAGAATAGATTTTTGTGGATTGACTTTAATATTGGCCATTTGGTAGAATGAAGATGCTGTATGAAGAATATTTTCTAGTTGCTGTTGGGATTTAGCAATCCATAGAGTGTCATCCATATATGCAAGAACAGATGTTGATACTTGTTGGGAGTCAAAAGT
>QKWP01002010.1:23960-49338 GCA_003550325.1 Gigaspora rosea | reverse complement strand
AAAAAAATTCTTATTCTAGTTACAAAGTTCTTCCAAAAACTGCGATTATCAGAAGATCGCCCTAATTTGACGCACTCAATAAAAGGAAGTAATTTTTACATTTTATCTTTCTCAAGTCGTTTTAACTCTTTTGTACGTTGTTTTTCGGCCCTAATACGTTCTATTTCTTCCTTTTTTTGCCTGCCTTTGCATTTTTTCGGCTTCACGTGCCATACGCTTTTCGAGGGCAATTTCTTTTTTACGTTTTTTCTCGCTGGCACCTTTTCTGCCTCCTCCTCAGCTTCTCTCAATTGTTGCAGTGAACTTTTGGTTGTTAAAAGCTGGGAGAAAGACATAGTTTTTCTCTTTTTTCTTGGTGGCGGTTGGGAGTTAGATTGCTCCTTATCAACCTCAGAGTTTTCGGCTTGTGATTGATTGCGCAAGGGATATTTAAGTATGAGTCGCAAAGGACTTGTACCAGGGTTTTTAAGAGTTTCAATCTCTTCTTCCAACTGTTCAACCCTTTCATTTAGTAACTTAATCTCTGACATTAGTTCTTTTTTCGTAGGGTTATCTTTAGTTAACTTTGAAGTTCGTGAAGACGAAGGCGATTGTGATGAAAACGACGATTGCAAAGACGATTGTAAAGAAGACGACGATTGTGAAGGTGAAGACAACGATTGTGAAGAAGACAATAGTGAAGACGAAGATGAGAAAGATTGCTGATCAAGAAGTTGTGAAGGGTTAATATATTCTGTTGCCAATGAAGGATCTAGACGGTCAGGGCCAATTGCACTAGGATTGAATGGCCAAATTCCGGTAGACTTAAAGGCATTACATATTGCCATGGGCATATATGTTGTAATATAGGGTGGTCCTAATAATTGAGCGAACGTATGCTTTGTCACAAGTTTACCATCATTGTTAGTTCAAAACTTTTCACACTCTCTATCATATGCTTTTTTTAATGCAGCAAATGGTAATTCAGCTGGCTGCAAAATATGAGTAGTATGAGGCGGAAGGGTATAAAGGAGAATATTATGCTCATGACAATAATTAACGCTCGTGTAATTAATATGGCTCTTGTGACCGTCTAGGATTAACAAAACAGGACGTAGAGGTGGTATAGAGCTAACGAAGTGCTCAATGTATTTTTGGAATAGGCTTTCCCACATGTATCCCGTTTCAGTGAATCCCATAACGGAACCAGCAGGAGCGCCATTCAAAAGACCCGGGATCAATCTCTTTCCTTTAAAAATGAACAATAGTGGGATGTACGTCCCGGCGGCTGAAATGGTTGGGCATAAAGAAATATGCTCATGAGAGTTGCTATTTGAAACTCTATGAACTTGGCTTGCTCCCTTTTTGGCTATAACTTTTTGAAGTCTGGGCTCAATTTCGAACCCAGTTTCATTCTAAAAAAAAATTAAAATAAAAAAAATAAAAATAAAAAACAAAATAAAAAATAAAAAAAAAGGCACCATGTTCCAAATTTGGCCTGCGGTAAGCTAATATTCATGGATAATTTTTCCAAGTTTATTAAAGTGGTCATTAATAATAATAGGGTTCCCTTTTTGTGTGCGAGCTTCATTTAGGGCCTGCGGAACACGAAACTAAAGTTCAGGGTGATCCTTCATGAAGCGTCTTCACTATTTTTGCCCCTGCCTATTACCATTAAAAGGATGAGGTCGTCCGTCGTGACGAACAATATCTATCACGCACTGGTTTACACCAGATTTTGTCAACCCAAAACTGAGCTTTTGCATGTTTAAACAATAACCAACAAGCTGTTCTTCTTCATGGGTTGACAAAATCGTAGCACGACCGGGGCGAGCGGGAGGACCATTGTTTTTGATAGCACGCCTAAGGGTAGCCTCTGAAAGACCGTAGTCTTGCGCAATACTTCTAACACTTGGAATTTTAGAATCGTTTGGGGTGTCTTTAATTGCCTTAAGGGCATTACTAATAGCGTTATGTCGGGTATTATAATCGCTGTATTTAGTCATTGCTTTAAAATTTTTAAATGTAATAAATTGTTGTCTTTGGTTTAACTGTTAGGTGTAAAAGTTTTATTTAAAGAGACACTTTTGAGGTTGCTATGTGGAATTATACAAGCTTTTCTGTAAATATTTACAAGTATTCACGATCGAATCACGATCGAATCTCGCGTTTTTTTTTTTGCATGTTATAATTTACTTGTGCGCATTAAAGTCTTATGAACCGTGTTTCTTTTCTACTCATATTATTTGCATGGATATAATTTGAATAGTGTGCCGCAGGATTAATTATAACAAGCATTTAATGGTAATCTTTTGCAAAGTTACTTGAATCGAAAATGTGATGTCTAGCTATTTAAATACGTATCATGAAGGCATACTTTATTAAAAAAATAAAGGATCCAAACTTTGTTACATTTTAGATTATACAAAGTTTATCATATAAATAACTTTTTCTAATATATAAGTATCAGTTTATTTGGTATAAAAAGTCGATTTTAACTTGTCGTTGTTACTTCTTGCCAAAGCTTTGGGCAAGAAAATTAATGTAGATCAATTAAATAACGATATCTTGCGATCCAGTGATTGAAATCACATGATTTTTGTACCGTTCGACTCGTCTCGACGAGACGAGTCGAACGGTACTAAAATCATGTGATTACGACTGCTGGAACATAAGATATCATAAATGCGTCAAATTAGGACCTGCGTCAAATTAGGAATACTTACCTTAAGAATTGGAAATTTTGGTGATAAGAGGATCATAATAAATTCGCCAAAAGAGAGGTGTAATAGTTTCACCCTGATCTATTCCATCATGAACTTCATAAGAAGGTGTAAGTCCCAGATTAGTAATTACTCTATTGGTGCTTTGTATAAGAAGATTGGTAAGAGTTATTATAAGGTGTGGTGGCATATTAAGCCTTTTAAGAGATAAAATAAAGAGATCTATATTGACTGAGTCATATGCTTTGCTCATATCCTGAGACAAAAGCCAGATCTCCTTTTAATTGCAGTTTGCATCTTCAATAAAATTGTTGAGAATATGAATTGGAATATTAGTGCTATTGCCGGGAAGTGCAACATAGTTGTGTGGATTAAGGATATTGTAAGAGGAAAAAACAGAGTTTAGTCGATTAGTAAGAATTTTAGTGTATAGTTTTTTAATATGTTCGATAAGGCTGATTGGTCGTGTATTGTGTAAATGTCTGTCAAAGGTTGGTTTTTTGGAAATAGAAAAGATGCAGCCATCTTTCCATTGTTTGGGAATTGAGCCAGATATTAAACACCGGTTCAATAGTGCTGTAATAGCAGTAATAGTTTGTAAACCTGCATGCTTAAGCATTTCATAGCTAATGCCAGAAGGACCACATGCTTTGTTGTTCGAGAAGTTGTTGATAGTATTGATAGTTTCTTCTAGAGTAATTGGTACTAAAATAGGGTTGTACTATTCAGGTATAATATTGGGTTTGGGTGAGTATTCCGATTGCCAATCAGTAGAGTAGATGTGTTGATTATAGGTATAGTTAGTGGTCTATTGGCAAAAATGTAATCGGATATAATCTTTAATTTCTGTAGGGTCTGTAAGAATATTTGTTTGAGTTTTTATATTATTAAAATAAACAGGATCAGTGTGACGGTTAAGAATGCTATTAATCATTTTAGTTGGATGAGTAATTAGTAGTCTTTCATATCTGGTATTGATAGCTGTTTTAATGTGATATCTAAGATAGTAGGAATTTTCCAAATTTCTAGCATTGTATAGGGTTTTCCAGTATGTTTTGGTTTGAAGTAGCCAATTAGATAGATCTGATTGGCAAGAAGGTGGAGACGGAATAGAAAATTGATGTTTAGAGTTAATATTTTGAATATAAGCAAAGACTGTAGTAGTTATAGGTTGGTTGTATGATAGTTAATATTTGGTTTGTTGCATAATATTTCCAATAATTTTGAGGTCCATGTGTAGTTCTGTAGCTTTGGAAGTAAAAGTATGATGAAAATTTCGAACTGTAAACTTTTTGTTGGGAATAGTTTTGAGAGTAGCATTAATAATACTAGTTTGGATCTTGTGCTATGTGCATTCTATAGATTCAGTAGAGCTGTGAGAAAGTGGAGTATTGTTGTGAATAATGTTGTATTGACATTGAGAAGAAAATTCGTCCCATTTTGCTTGGTCCATAAGTTTGTATTGGAAGATTCTTCGTTTGCAGCGTGTTTTATGTCGAAGTTTTGAGGATAGTGCAAATGGAAAAATTTTGCACCCGAAGGTGCATCCACTCAAGATTGAACGTGTCATCCTTGTGCAGGGGCCATGCTAATCTTCTCTGTATCGTTCCAATTTTAATAAGTGTCGCTCCGAAGAGACGACAAAATAGAATATTTATAAAAATTAAATGTTATATATATTATATATATTTTATTTAATATTAAGTAACCTTTGATCTACTGGTCCGTTTTGGACGATTTTATTACCAAAATGATCGTCTCAATGAGACGATTCTAACAAGCCCAAAATCATCGAATTCCAATTACAGGATCATGAGATCACTAAGGTTTTGTATTATTTTATATATGTCTTAAAATAAAATTTTAAGATATATATAAAATAAAACAAAACCTTAGCGATCTTGTGACTCTGTAATTGGATTTTGGTAATTTTGGACTTGTTAGAATCGTCTCATTGAGATGATCATTTTGGTAGTAAAATCGTTCAAAACAGACCAGTAGATCAAAGGCTACTTAATATTAAATAAAATATATATAATATATATAATTTTTAATATTAAATAGCCTTTGATCTACTGGTCCGTTTTGGTCGATTTTACTTCCAAAATGATTGTCTCAATGAGATAATTCTAACAAGCCCAAACCCATCGAAATCCAATCACAGGGTCACAAGTTCGCTAAGGTTTTGTTTTATTTTATATATCTAATATATATATCTTAAAATTTATTTTAAAACATATATAAAATAACACAAATATTAGCGATCTTGTGACACTGTGATTGGATTTTGATGATTTTTGGCTTGTTAGAATCGTCTCATTGAGATGATCATTTTGGTAGTAAAATTGTTCAGAACAGACCAGTAGATCAAAAGTTATTTAATATTATCTATATTTGTATAATATTATAAAAAATTAGTCGTTATATTAACCAATCAGAATTGAGATAGGGTGATCACACCATACATGGATGGGGTGGCTACTAAGTAAAAAATATTACATGATTTATGGCACGCCCCTTATTATTTTTTTATTTTTTTTATTATTATTTAAAGTTTTTTTTTTTTTTTATGAATTTATTTTTTTTAATTTTTTTTTAATTTTTTAATTTTTTTTTAGGGAAATTCTAGGCATCTCTAGCCAGAGATATATAACTTATATCTCTGGCCATTTTAACCACTCAAAAACCAAGAGGATCACATGACTTGATTCATGCATTGATCCGACTTTATCGACGCCAGACCGGACCAATTCAGATTATCTCATGCATGATCTAAGATCGATACAGATAAGTTTTGGGGGTTTTTTTTTTAATATTAAGATGACCACTTAGGTACCCTAGCACTTTATTGGTACAAGCGGGTTGGCCTGGTCAGTATGACTATACCACATATTACATTTGTATAATGAGAGTACAACTAGCTACACATACAACTTTTGGTTGTCTAATTTAAGTAGTCCGCCTGAAGGTTCTACACTAGATGCTATACCTGCAACCCAACTAGGGGATTGCCTATTTAAACTCTCTGGCTTCTACCCGTGTTCAATGTTCCTTCCAATATACCCTTTCACAGAGTAATTTGCTATTAAAAGTACCCTGAGGCTTTAGCCAAACACCTATTGGAGGGCATTTGCTCCTGCGGTAAACCTGGTAGAGGGATACCTGTCCCCTACAGATATTCATCTACACTTTCGGTAACTTACGCATTTACTGAGGCAAACAACTTGCAGTCAGGGGGGTACCTTGCAACCGCTACCATTACCTACTACTGCCCTTGTAAGGTTCACTCCAACCCCGGTACCCACTATCATTTTTCTACTGGTTCTTTACCGGTATATCCCAGACTTCCAATCCAGTTGGCCTGGAAGGGTTGATCTACCCAGCATTAGGTGCCATTATGGTTTTTCTCCCCTTGGTTCCCAATTCCTCAACATTGGTTCTTTTTCTCCGGTACGATTCCGGCGGCCAGGTTGGTAAACCTTGTCCCCAAGGACAACATCTGGTTCTCCGGTTTCGGTCCAATATTCCAATTTTGGTAGCACCGTCAAAGATCAGAGCTAGCTCCTTACTCGGGACTTGCCAAATGGGTTATTGTTTCTCCGGTTCCTTGGATTTGTCTGTGTAATGAGACACAACTTCACCCGAAAGCACCCATTCAAGATGGTAATCAAGGACTACAGGTGATGTACCCAACTGATCGACAAGAAACAGTTACCGGAACACAGGTTTATTTTTTCAAAAGTGTCGCCAGTGGGATTTGAACTCAAGACCTGCCACTTGGGGGTAACAACTTACCAACTTCCCTAAGTCGCCACACCCTCTAAGTTTTGGTTTTTTTTTTTTTTTTTTTTATAATAGTACTACTTCTTCTTTGTTTGTAAAGTTCGGGCTTTTTTGAAACGCGAAATTGGGCGCTAGGTAAGTTTTTAGATTCGACTTTTTTGAAATACGAAATTGGGCACTGGGTAAGTTTTTAAGTCTTTGTGCGTTGCTTTTTTCTATTTATATATTCACTAACCATTTTTTCTTCCACGTATGATTTCGCCATTGAAGTCGTAAGGTAAGTTTTTGTTTTCTATAATAATTAACATTTAAGTTTGTATTACCGTTTTACTAACTTTTTTTTAGTGAGATTTCTTCATTGATCATGTTATTGGAGTCACTGTCGTCGTTGGGATTGGTGTAATTTATCATTTGTATCATTACGGTGTTTTTTTCCCCTATATTTCTAACGCTTCTTACTATTTCTCGTCGCCAGAGTTGTCGTTATTGGAGTTTTAATTAGTGGTTCATGTTGCTTGGTCGTCGTTAGTTTATTGCTTGGTTTTTTGCAGCTGTTACCATGTCGCTGTTAGTTGGTGTTTCGCTGTTAGTTGGTGTTTCGCTGAATCACTATTAGTTGGTGTTTCGTTAAAACTATCGTTTTTTGGTATCTTGTGGGTTGATATTGTACTGTGAATAGAGGAATGTATCCTTTTATTTTTTTTTTCTTCTTTCTGTAAGTTCTTAGACTTAACAGGATTCTGTGACTTGGTCTTATAGTAAGCGCCGATTCTTTTTTTTTGTAGGTTCAGGTTTTCTTTGGAACGAAGCTGAACTTGAGTGGAATAAGTATTTTTTTTTCTTGTTTTTTTTTTCTTTTTGTTTTCATAACACGGAATTATACGGGGAATAATAGAGCTTTAGGCTTGGTGGATTTCAGAAACTGTCTTACGGCAAGCACTGGGGTAGAGCTTTAGGCTTGGTGGATTTCAGAAACTGTCTTACGGCAAGCACTAGAGAATAGAATCTCGGCTTTGTGGGTTCCAGAACTGTCTTGCAGCAATCACTAGGGAATAATCTTGGACTTGGTGGGCTTTGGGAACTGTCTTGTGCAAGAATTGGCGAATAGAAACTTGGACTTGGTGAAGTGGGCTTTTGATGTTTGTTTATTCTTTGGTAATTTTTGAAAAGGATTCTCGCATCACATAATTTTTAGTTTTTTGATTTTTTTGAGAGATTTTTGTTATTTTTGTATTTTTATTATGATAAATAAAATTTTTTTTTGTTATTGTGTAATTTTTATATCATTGTTATGTAATTTTTTTTCATTGCACGATTTTTAACTTAAAAACTTATAAAAATCGTGATCTTGATTAATACCGTATCGCACTGCATAAAGTATAAGATCTAGGCATTATTCACCTCTCATCTGGCTTAATTTTTGAATAATACCCGGGGTATGACTATGATATATCCTCCGCATATAGTACCTGGTTCTTCATATATTATCCACGGGTATTACTTAAAAAAATGGAGTTCTTGAATAAGCTCTTGGGTACTGTATACAGTGCGATAAGTAGGGTTCCGCAATTTGATTTGATCTGAATTTGAGGAACCCTAGTGATATGGTATGTTGTAGTGCACTGACCAAAGTACTCCTGCCTCCAATAGATACAAACAGGTACTTTAGTGGGTATTTTTTTATTAGACCCAGGTTTTTGCACTATGATATTTTATGCTGGCCAATCATGTTGCATACGTGATCCGGTACTGCTATCAGTGGTGACAAATCGGAGCTTCGGGTTACATGGACTAATCTAATGATCAGAAGTCACGTGATCACATGATACACAAAAATGCAAGTCATGTAACTTTTGGTTGATTTAATTGGCTAATAAGCCAGAGATATATAAGTTATATATCTCTGGCTAGAAATGCCTAGAAATGTTCTTTTTTTTAATTTTTAATTTTTTTTTTTTATTTGTTATTTTTTTATTTTTTTTAATAATGTATTTATTTATTTTTTATTTTGCACATATGTACACTATTCTTTTAAAATTTTTATTTTTTTCTGATCTTTTTTTTAATTAAATTTTTTTATTATTATTTATTTTAATTTTTTTTATCTTTTTTATTATATTACTTTTTTTATTATTATTTAAGTTTTTATAGCTTACTTTTTTTTTTTATATTTAAATTTTTATTTATTATTTAGGGTGTTATTTTATAGCAACCTGTCGCCATAACGACCCCATGATAGACCAATAAAAATCGATCACGTGATTATGTGCTCGATTGATCAAAATCAATCAAATACGTGATTAGCGTGATCAATTTTTATTGGTCGATTATATCTGCGCAGGTAATACAAAAATCTGAGCACGTGCAAAAGAAGAAAAAAGCAAAAATATGCAAAAACTAATGTTGAAATCGACCTCGGTGCACTAATTAAAAATGCCGTTAATGAAATTTTTATATAATAGGTATTGATCTAACTTCATTGCCTCTAACTTTAAGGACCTAACCCTAAATTCCGCACTTAGTTTATTTACAAAATCAGATTTTGTATTACCAGTGCATGTAATATGTATCCTGTTCGTAACAATAGCTGATATACCCGATACTGTTTTTTTATTTAATTAATTTATACCGGTATAAATTAAAAAAAAACTGTACACTAAATCACATAGCTACTGGCCGGTAGCGAATTAGCGTATGTTTTTTTTTACTGTAATTTATACTGGGGAGTTTTTTTTTAAACTACAAGGATCATTTATATCTGCCAATTTGACAGCTGTCGAAATTGGATATTACGATATACTGATACTATATATCAGAATTAGTGTACAATTTTTTTTTTTTTTTACAGTAAGCTTAATGATAGCCAAACATTTGGATCGTTTATGTCTGCCGCTGTCGATTACAGTATACTGATACTGTTTTTTTTTTATTATACCAGATTACTGTAATGTACATTTTTATTTATTTTTTTTTTTTAATAAACTTAACAAAATTTGGGTATTGTATTCTTAGATGAATTTTAAACTACTTTATTTAAAAATTCTTTATTACACATGTATAGCTTTATTATTAAAAAAAAAAAACAACCCGAAATTTTAACTGGTTTATCCTAACCGATAGGATTATAACCACCAAGAATTCGTCAGTACCTTAACCTCAAAAAATCTATCTTTCTAGTTTATTAAAAGGAATCCACTCAATTACGTCTTTGTATTCAAGTTGAAGTTCTTTAATACAATCATCAATATCCTTATTTCTATATATCCATCTTTCACAAAGATTTAAAACTTTGGAAAAAACGACGAACTTGCAAAAGAAACCATGATGAACTTGCAGAAAAAACCACAACGAACCTTCAAAAGAATCCACAAATATTTGGCAGAAAAAATACAAACTTACTGAAAGCACTGCAGAAAGACTACAAAGAATCAAAGAGCGACGACGAAAGAACACACCGAAGGAAAACGACAATTAGTAAACTTAAAAAAAAACCCAAGACACCAAAATACAAAAAGAACAAAAATGGCCAAGCTATCCGAATCGCACGACTTCGTGACCTCTAATCCACTTCAACGATTGCTCCAATGACAACTATAACGGCTCCAACGACGACTCCAAGGTTTTAACAACGTCTCCAACGATGACTCCAACAACAGCTCCAACAACAGCTCCAACAATGGCTCCAAAGCTTCCAACGACAACTTTTTAAAGAGAAAAAATAAATCTAGTTATTAACAATAAACAAATTAAAAAAAAAGCACAAAAAAAACCAATAATTATTAAAAGGATAATTATTGTTTATATATGATCGCCAATCTTAAAAATAATTGGTCGATCATATAAAGGTCGCCATGGCAACGGGCCACCATTTCCTTTTTGCCTATTATTTAACATTATTTTTTTTATTTAAATGTTTTTTATAATTTTTTTCTTATTTTTAATTTAATATTTTTTATTTATTAACTTTTTTTTAATTAATTTTTTTTATTGTTAAATTATATGATCAGCCAATCACATTAAAAATTGACAATCATGCTGTAAGTTATAAAAAAATTTTTTTTTATACTGTATATTTTTTTTTATTAATAATAAATGGTTTAATTTTTTTTTTATTGCTGGAGCCATCTTTGTAGTTATCACTAGAGCCATCGCTGGAGCTGTCACTAGAGATGTCGCTGGAGCCATCGCTGAAGCTATTACTGAATCATGAAGTTGTGCATTCGTGTCTTCCGGTAGGTTATTTCAGTTAGTTAATTCGTTTTTTCCAGTACATTTTTGTCATTTTTGGCGAGTTGTGATTAGTATTCTTTTTTTTTTATACTAACATTTCTTTTTTCTTTAGAACGAACATAGTATGATTGTTAGTATGGATAGCATGACTATTAGAATCTGTTAAGATGGGAAATGCAAGTGGAAAAAATAGTGAGTATTGGATATTGTTATCGTCATGGAATTTGAGTTAAAAAGGATGAACGTAAGGCTAGAATATTTTTTCATTTTTTTTTTTTACAGTACTAACATTTCTTTTTTTTTAAAAATGAACATAGTACAAAATGTAGCGCGATAGTTAGAAATAGAAAAAATAGTGTTGGATATTGTTATCGTCATAGAATTGGAGTTAAAAAAGATGAACATAAGGCTAGTATATGATGGTAATTTTTTTTTATATTACAGTACTAACGGTTTTTTTCTTTAGAATGAAATGAACATAGTACAAAACATAGCACAATAGATAAAACGGACGGAGTACAATAGTTAATATCTGGTTTACAATAGTTATATATATATATATATAATACAGTACTAACAGTTTTTTTTTTAGAATGAACATAGTACAGTTGTTATTATAAAACGTAGCATGATAGTAGAATGAATATAGTATGATAGTAGAACGTACGTAGTATGAAAGACATAGCATAATAGTTCAGAACATATCAAGATAGTTAATAGGATTTAGAATATATCATAGTAGCATGATAGTTAGTATGGGGCGTAACATAATAGTTAGTATCCCTTGCTTTGTTATGCAGGCATATTTGCTTGTGAAAATTTTAAAATTTTAAATTTTTTAAATAAAACCTTAAATATTAATTTTAGCTATATACTTTCTAAGTAAAAATTATAATATTAGTTCTGTTTTATCAACTTTATTATAAAATTTTTTTAAAATAGCAACCATCCGGTTTACTACTAATTAAAAACAATAACCTTTTAGCCCGTGTAATTCCTACATAGAAAAGCCTCTTCTCTTCCACTAAATCCTTATTTTCCTTGTTATTAAAAAACTTTGGTGTAATAAAAGTTTAAAGTTTTTGTTTTGGAACTTTTACTATAGAATTTTTTCTTTAGGTTTTCTTAAATTTTATATGTTCTCGTCTATAAAAAAAATTTTCACTTCTAATACAAGTCTTAATTTTTACAAGTAAATCATATAAAGTTAAATAATGAAAGTTGTCATCCTTTATATAAACTACAATATTGTATTAGAAACTATATTTTTAAAACCAATATTTAAAGAATTCGCCAAGATATTGTAAAATATTTTTTTGATTAAAAAATTTTTTTAAAATTTAATATTTTCAGCTTATAAGCAACATAAACTTTTTGTCTTATAATATAAATTTAAATAATTCAAAAATATAATCCCTGTTATTAAATTTTATAATACCAAATTTTATTTAAATATTTTAAATGATTAAAAAAATAGATCAGAGGTATATTTATAGTAAGTTTACAGGCAAATTTGCCTGCGAAGTAGTACAAACTAAGGGATAGGATTTAATATAATTATTCTTTAATGTATGAAAATTTAGCTAGTATTTAATATTTAGACAAGTATATGGTTATTTATTTTTATTTCTTTTTAATTAGTTATGTTTTTTTATATTACATGCATTATTATTATATTATATATTTGTAATAAAATATTTATAAATTACATTGTTAAAATATAGTATAAATATTCAAATATATTCTTTTAATGTATGAAAATTTAGTTAGCATTTAATATTTAGACGAGCATATAGTAATTTATTTTTATTCGCTTTTGGCTATTACACCCTTGGTCTGCGCAGATTTATGCATATTTAAAAATTTTCAAAAAAAAATTCTTTAAGTATAGTTGTGGGGTCACAGATTTTTGCAAAATTTTAATTATTGTTTTTTTTTAGAAATCTGCACAGATCTGAACCTAAAAAATTCTCCCAATAATATAGACCTTTTAGTACTACTATAATTATATTTTTTGTTAATTAAATAAGCCTCTATGCTAAATATATAAGGATAAAATTGGCTTGAGTTTGAAAATACAAAATTAAAATCTGATCCCAAAATTTTTTAATACTTTTTTTGAATAGATGAAATTATAAAAAGTTTAAATACAGTATATAAATTTTATTTGCTCTTTTTTATAAAAAATTTTAATTTGCTTTAATGAACCCAAAATAGGTCTTTTCAAAAATTAATTTTAGTAGTATTACTGATACTGAGCTAGATGTTCTATAATATTCTTTTTATCTAATTTTACTATTTAAATTTATTATATAATTTGAATATACTTGTATTTATATATTGTTTTATTTTTTATTTTTTTTTACTCTTTGATAGTGCTCAAATACAAATTAAATTAACTAACTAAGCTAATTCTAGTAAAAATTACTTTGCAATTGCAAGTCTAGTATCATTTGGCTATACTAACTTGCACTTAAATATGATTTGTTATACTAATTTATATATAAATCAAAAAATTATATCAGCTTTATTAAGAACTAAGTTTGTTTATTTTGATTTTTAAATATAGATATTGCTATTTATACTATAGTTTTTGCTATTTGTACTATGTAAATCATTTCAAATTTTTACTTAAAAAATATTTTAAATTTTAAAACTTTTATTAAAGATATTTTTATAGGTTCTTAACCAAATTTGATGAAATTTTTTTTATTTGAATTCTATAAATTTAGAAAAAATATTATTGAATTTGGTTAAAAACTTATAAAGATATTTTCAATAAAAATTTCTATAAACAATTTTAGTATAGCTTCTTTGTTATATTAGATATATGTTTTTAGAAATAAAAAACTTTTATCAAAATATTTCTATAAGTTTTAACCAAATTTAATAAAAATTTTTTATTTAAATTTTATAGTTCTATGAATTAAAATAAGCAAAAATATTGTTCTTGTAAATAATTTTGGCACAGCTTTTTTATAATACACATTTTTGATAATAAAAAACCTTTTATCAAAGATATCTCTTTAATTTCTTGACCAAATTTGATTAAATTTTTTATTTGAATTCTATGGATTTGTAAAATTAAAATAGATCAATTTTCACTGAATTTGGACAAGAACTTGCAAAGATATTTTTAACAAAGTTTTGTAAACAATTTTGACACAGCTTTTTTGTAATATATATTTTTAAAATAAAAAACTTTTATTAAAAATATCTTTACCTAATTCAATAAAAATTTTTTTATTTGAATGCTACAAATCTGTGTAATTAAAATAAAAATTTGTATTAACTTATAGAAATATTTTTAATAAAAGTTCTTGTAAACAATTTTGGTACAATCTTATTGTAATATATATTAATGAAAATAAAAAAATTTTCATTAAAAATATCTTTATGAGTTTTTGACCAAGTTCAATAAAAATTTTTTTATTTAAATTCTATATACTTGTAAAATTCAAATAAAAAAATTTTTATCAAATTTGGTCAAGAATTTATAGAGATATCTTTAATAAAAGTTTCTATAAACAATTTTGAACAGCTTTTTTGTTATATATTTTTAGAAGTAAAAAACTTTTATTGCAAGTTCTTGACCAAATTTAATAAAAATTTTTTATTTTAATTCTACAAAACTGTAGAATTAAATAAAAAAATTTTATTGAATTTGGTCAAAAACTCACAAAAATATTTTTAATAAAACTTTTTATAACCAATTTTAGTATAGCTTCTTTGTGATATACATTTTTGAAAATAAAAAAATTTATAAAAGATATCTTTATAGAGTTAATAAATTTGTAACCATGGTTACTATAACCGCATTTTATAAAATTGGTAATAACTCAAAATTTTACTAGGATAACCAGGATCCTGAATAATCTATGTGAGGTCATAGTTGTAAAATAGCTAATGGAGGGCCATTTTTTAAAAAAGGTTATTTTTGAAAAGTAGGTATTGGAGAAAAAGGTTATATTTGAAACCCACTAAATGGCAAAATAGGTATATTTAAAAGAATGCTAATGGGGTAATTTTTATAGAGTAAATTTATTCATTGCCCATGTGATGCACCTTATATGTCGCTCTCCCAATCAAATTTCAAGATCAGGTGTAATGTTACATGATCAAAAAATTTAAAACAAACATTCGTTTTGTCAAAAATCATCTATAACTTAAAATTGAGTATATGAAACTACTCTTAGGATTTTAACAAAAAAAATTCCTTGCAAAATTTTACTATAAAAACCCCATCTCGCCCATACACACAATCTATACCTCACCCTAACCCTATCCAATAAAAAAATGGGTTATTTTAATTGTTTTGATTTTACGTTACACCTGATTTTATGATCTGCAGCAGGTGCGACAACATCACACGTGCGATGTATAAATTATTTCTTAATATTAAATAACCTTCGATCTACTAGTCCGTTTTGGACGATTTTACTAACAAAATGATCATCTCAATGAGATAATTCCAACAAGCCCAAAATCATCGAAATCCAATTACAGGATCACAAGATCGCTAAGGTTTTGTTTTATTTTATATATATATATCTTAAAATTTTATTTTAAAACATATATAAAATAATACAAAACCGTAACGATTTTGTGACCCTGTAATTGGATTTCGATGATTTTGGGCTTGTTAGAATCATCTCATTGAGGCGAGCATTTTGGTAGTAAAATTATCCAAAAGGGACCAGTAGACCAAAAGTTACTTAATATTAAATATATATATTATATATATTATATACCATATATAGTTGCCTCTCTCTAATTTGAACCTCTCTAAACTGAACACTATTAAATTCTCTCTAAACTGACCAAAATTTTCTAGAACATTTGTAAATTTTATTATAAAGTTCAGATAAGCTGTATATAACTTTTGAAAACTGAACTTTTACAAATTTTTACATAGTAAAAAAAACAGTCCCAGCAGTTCGGATTAGAGAGAGTTGACTGTATGTGATTTAATATATTATATATATATATTATATATAGACGTGATCACCTCCTGACCAATGTATCCATGGTGAATCACGTAATTTCTGGCACGGCCCTAATTTAAAAATAAATAAAAATAAAAAGTTTTTAAATAAATAAAAAAAAATTTATACATTAAAAAAATAAAAAAAATTTATACATTAAAAAATAAAAAAAATTTATACATTAAAAAATAAAAAAAATTTATACATTAAAAAAATAAAAAAAATAATAATAATAAAAAATCGAAAAAAAACTATTAAAAAAAGATTAAAAAAAATTTTAAAAAAGAATAAAAAAAAATCAAAATAAATTTTAAATAAATAAAAAAAATATACGTTAAATAAATTAATTAAAAAAAAAACTGATAAAAAAATAAATTAAAATATTAAAAAAATGTTAAAATAAAAAATAAATAAGGGTTTATTCGAATAAAAATAAGTCATGTATATGTACGCAGTGTTGTCATGGGACAGCTCTGGACAATTTGTAGACAATTGTGAACAATTGTGAACAAAAAAATAAATCTAAATTACTTAAAATTTTATTAAGATAACCTATTTTTTTCTTTTTAGAAAAATATTCAGAACTATAAAAAATATATAATTATACCTTTTTTAAACTAATTTATTAAATTTTAAAGTCAAAATATTCTTTGCACAATTGTGGACACTGTGGACATGGGTAAAAAAAGTCTTGGACATAGTAGACATGACAACACTGTATGTACATATATGCATATGGGAATAAAAGTAAATTCCAGTTATCACTTATTATAGGAATAACCGGAAATTTACTTTTTATTCTCAACATCAGTTTTATCAAATTTTAAAAAACGATAAAATTAAAAAAAAATAAAAATAAAAAAATAAAAAAAAACACACATTTTTTATTTATTGTTTTGTTTTGTTTATTGTTTTTCCTATTGTGTTCTTACTGGAAGGTAAGTATAGTAGTTATAATTTTGAAGATTATCACAGATTATAATAGGCGATGCCTATTATAATTTGCAAAGATTATACTTTTTAAAAATTTGTACAGATTTTTGTCAAAAAATCTGCAGAGAACTGCAAAAATCTAAATTTTGAAAATCATTGCAATTTTTTAATCAAAATTCTGTACTGATTTGATAAATTTGAAGATTACTACCGATTATTAATGTTTTTAATTTCCCGATGATAGCTGTATACTCAAGAATAACAAGAAGGTGCTAACTTTTTAGAAATATCCAACTTAAAAACTATGTATATTGTTAAATAAGCAATTGAATTATATAATTGAAAATAGTATCAAGAAGCAATAAAAAAAAGAATAAACAAGACTATTATCTTAAGCTTTTTAGAAAATATCTTAAAGATATCATTTAGCAAAAAACTTGTATTAGCATTATCAGAAACAGAAATAATAAATTATGGAAATAAGAAATTAGAACAGCAAATTTTAACATTTATAAATTGTATAGAAGAAAAGAATCTAAACAATATAGAAGAGAAAAAGAAGCATAGATACACAAAAATCTAAATTTAATAAAAAAAAAAAGATGAAAGAAGAAGAGAAAAATTTTATTTAAAAAAAAATAAAAAAAACCTGAAGAGATAAAGAATACAAAAGATACAAAAATAAAATATAAAAGATAAAAGAAAAAGCAAGTCTTAAATACTATAACCAAGAAGGTATATTATATACAATTTGGAATTTTTCAAATAGTATATTCAAGAAGCAAATTTTAAAAATAATTAAAAAATTTGGTTAGCCAAAGAAAATTCAAATACTGCATAATATGAACAATAAAACCCAGACAAAAGCAGAATGAATTGCAATAGAACAGAATTTTAAAAGAACAGTTAGAGCAAACTAAATACTATCTTTAAAAAATAAATATCTAACAAAAATTACAATAGAAAGAAATAAAAAAACAGAGTTAAAAAAGAAACAAAAAATTCATACAATCATACTAAAATCAAAAATTTACCAAAATTTACAAAAAAACTTTTGTTGTTAAGGTAGTTACAAAGTATAGATACAAAAGTAGTACATATTTTTTAAAATAAAAATAGAAATTCAAGAAGTTAAAAGTAGTTGAATATGAGAATGAAAAAATAAAAAAGTAGCACTAAAAAAAAAATCATATACATTAATTACAATCTGAAATAAGAGGCTACAACTTTTATAAAAAGAACAAAAACTACAAATTAACAAACAAGATAGTGGCAAAAAGGACTTCTACAATACTATATATCCAGATTCTCAAGCAACAAGAAAAAGATTGAACAAGAAAAGTTTTATAACAAAAGAAAAATAAATAATAAAAAAAAAGTATTCCAAAAAAAGAATACAAAAACAAAAAAAAAAAAAACAAACTAAGAGTGTTATAGAATTAAAGAATTAGTACAAAAACTAGTAAAGAAGATTAAAAAAAGTTATATTAAAAGTTTTTTAACAATGCAAAGACAGGAGTAGATATATCCAAATGCTTTTAAAATAGCTAAAACTATTGTTTCGAAGAGCATAACTATAGAGAAAGAGTTTGAGCTTATAGTAAAAAAAAAAACAAAAAAAAGAACCTACATTTAACAGAGCTATTTTAAAAAAAATTTTAAAGTTTTTAAAATAGAAGTACACAATATAAATAGTATTAAAGAAATACTTAGGGGAGTGACAAAAATCAGGTGATTTTTTAAAAGGATGAAGGGAGTAAAAAAAGTTGAAATTATAAATAAGAACCTGACTATATATATATTAAGAAAGTGGGAAGGGGGTAGGCTTCTGATAAAAAATAAGTAGATGATTAATGACACTGCCCTTATATGTTACAAGAATTAATTAATTTTAAAAAGAACAAAGATTTAATATAATAGAAATAACAAAACCCAATTTGAAAAAAAGTAAAGCTAAATTTTTAGCTAAACTTAGAACAGAGCAAGTACAAAGACTTAGGAGTTGGCCTCTTAGTAGATAGCATATAGAGTAAATATATTATAAGAATAGAAAGACAAATATCTACTTGTTTAAGGCAATTTTTACTTTTAGAAAAGTAGCAATTATATACTAATAGATTGTTAAGAAGTATAGATTTTGTAGAAACATTTTACTATTGTAATCCTATTTAGCAAAAATATATTTGGACAATAGTATAGCTAGAACAAGAATTAATCAAATTTGAATATCTAATATATTGAAATTAGAAGAAAAAAAGTGATATTGAAAGATAAACCTTATAACAAACAGTAACTACAATCCTAAATAAACAGAAATTAATACTTTAATAGTATTAAAATAGGACCCCGAACTATATATACAGTGGGGTTCCATATTATTATGGACACTTTTGGGGGTGACATCGCTCAAAATCGGGTAAGTAAACACGGCACGAAATTTATGTCACGTGACCCGCCGATCCCACGGTACAATATACTAAAATTTTGCGCAGTTTCATCAGATTGCGCTGAAGTTATGCAAGAGAAAGTAGAAAGTACCATTTTCGGGTTTGTACGAAAATCGATTTTTGGTAATTTTTTGATTTTTTTTTTTTTTAAAAAAAAATTAATAAAAAATCAATTTTTTGCCCAAATTGGTTCAAATTTCGCACAAATGTAGCGTGATACCCAGGTCACGTTACACGATATAAAAAAAATTATATTTGTATGACGGAAACGCATAAAAAAAACAAATGTGCATCTTAATTTTTTTTTTCCCACGAAAAATGGGTATGAAAAAAGATTTAACCGAAAGTCAGCGAGAAGCTATAATTTATGGACATCAACGAGGTGATTCACTTCGTACAATTGCAGCCGCGGCTGGTTGTGGTAAAATTTCTGTGGGAAACGTCATAAAGCAGTACAGGGAGTCGGACACGGAAGTGCAAAAAAAAAGGACTGGTCGACCAAAAATTCTAACAACTTCAGATCTTGAAAACCTAAAAGACGTAGTTAAAGATGGCAACCGCCATCTCAGCCTTATGCAAATGACCAACCTACACAATATTCAAACTGAAAAAATAATTTCTAAAACTACCATGCGCCGTTCTTTGCACAATTTGGGCTTGTCCTCGTGTGTCGCCCCCCAAAAGCCTCTTATCATGGCTACGAATATGGAAAAAAGGTATGAATGGGCGCTTGAACATTAGGATTGGTCTGTCTGGCACTTTAAACGTGTTTTGTGGTCGGATGAGACCTATGTACGTCTTTTTTTGGGTTCCCCTGGCCGTGTATGGCATGAACCAAGTGAAAAATGTGAAATCGATTGTATTGGTAGTAGTGTAGGACGTAGTCCTGGACGTATGTATTGGGGCTGCTTCTCCTGGTTTGGGGTTGGGCCCCTTGTTCCTCTAAAATCCAATTCAAATGGTATGTTACACCTTGAGATTCTCCTGAAGTACTCTGTCCCAACTATAAATAATTTTCCAGCAAATGATGATCGAGGTCGCCCAATCTTTGTCCAGGATAATGCAAGACCTCATCTTGACGGGGTGGGCCTGGAATATTTGAAGAAACACCGAATTCGTGTGATGGATTGGCCGCCACAAAGTCCGGATCTTAATCTGATTGAAAACCTGTGGAATGATTTAAAGTGCTCTGTACGCCGTAAGGGAAGGCCAGGTAATCTTGCAGAGCTGGATGCTCTTGTTAAAAAATCGTGGTATGAAACACCACCAGAACTTTGCCGTAAACTGGTCACTAGTATCTCCAATCGGGTCGATGCTTGTATATTAGCTGGAGGCGGACCCAATAAATATTAGAATATAATTTGTTTGTTTTTTTTTATAATAAAATGTAAAGAAAAAAAAAAGAAAGACAAAATGTAAAATTTTGACTTTCGTACAAATGAAAAAATCGAATTTTTAGAATTTTTTGCATAATTTTTGCATGACGTAATGAAACTGCACCAAATTTTAGTATGTTGTACCGTGAGATCGGCGGGTCACGTGACATAAATTTCGTGCCATGTTTACTTACCCGATTTTGAGTGATGGCTCCCCCCAAAGTGTCCATAATAATATGGAACCCCACTGTAGATAGGTGGCAATTTGCTTTTGCTTATTTTTGACAATTTTTTTGTAGATCTTTTCTATATTAATGCTTATTTTTGACTATATTTCTGTAAATCTTCTCCATTTTTAGAAATATATAACAATTTTTTAAAATTGTTAGCTATTTATAGATTGTTTGGGTCCTATTAAAATATACTCAAAAGACAAGAAAGAAGAAGAATTTTCCTAAAAGAAAAATTTTTTTATATAAAAAGGCAACAAAAGAGATATAGAAGGAGTATAATTCAATACTAGAGAAGATACTATTAGTTGGATTAGAAACAAATAGCAAATTAAGGTATTTAATAAAAAAAAAAGAAAAAAGAAAAAGATAAATATAGAAAAGGAAATATAAAAAATAAGAAGTATTGAGAAAGTGATCTTAAAAGCAGTATCAAAATAGAACTCCAAAATATACATAAATAGATCAGGTTAATTATAAATTACTAAATATAAAAAGATTTGCAAAAAAAACAAAAATAAGCAAAAATTACTATAAATAGAAAAGATTTGTATAAAAAATACAAAAAATAAATAATACCTGATATATTTATATATATTTTGGGTTCTATTAAAGTATATATTTTTAAAAATAATCAAATATAAATTAGAAAAAGTTACAAAGTATATAGAGCGATTTCTACTATTTTTTAATACTAAAACTTTTAGAAACTAGCATAGTAGGCAATTTAGATAAAATAGATAGATATAGTAGAACTCTGAATAATCTATATAAGCTTATATTTGGGCATTATAGTAAAATTTTTTTTGCTAGCACTTTTATATTAGTATATACCAGCTATATTTCAAATATTATAAAGAATTTTAAAATTTTTTAACTTTTTTGAAATATAACATTCTCTAAAAAAACAAACCTATATTTTTTTTTTTAAAAAAAAAAATAGAACTATTTTTTTTTTAAAAAAAAAACAAATCTATATTTTCTAAAAAAAAAAAAAATCTAAAAACTAAACTATATTCTTCAAAAAAATTTTTATAAAAAAAACATTACTATATTAGCAATTTTTTAAATATGATCTTATATAGACTGTTTAGGGTTCTAATATAGTATACTCTCTTAAAACTAATTCTGTCAAAACTGATAATCTTTTATAACTTATAAAAAGTTGTTCTACTATATCAGTTCTATAATTCAAATCTGATAATCTGCTATTTCTGATAACTGATACTTAAAATATCAAATATCTATAAGATATTGGATTTGTCAAATAATATTAATCAATTTGATTGAATTTGTATAGCTAAATATATATACTATATATATAAATATAATTTAACTAATTATATTTAGCTAGAATTATATAACTATTAGACTATTTGTATTTTAAATCTGATAATTTTTCAAAGTTGTTACAAAAGCTGTTTACTATATACATCAAATTTGAGAAGATATATTGTAATTAATAAATACTGTACATAAATTTAGTCTATTGATACAAAATATAGCTTATTAGTACTACAAGTAGAAAAAAAAATGGATTTAATAAACAAAAGAATGAATTAAAATATTAAAACAAAAAGTTAAAGAGAAACAAAGAAAAAGAATAAAAATATTATAGATAATATAGAAAAAAGGTAGTAAGAAAATATAGTATAATCAGAAAAAAGAAAAAACAAATACTAAATAGTATTCTAAAAAGACTATAAAAAAAGTTATAATAGATAAGGTTTTAAAAGAAGAAGATACTTCGAATATATATAGAATATTAATAACAGAACCAGATCAAGTTAAAAAAACAAACAATTTTTTTAAAGCCAATTTAAAAAATAATAGCACCTTTTTATAGAATTATCTAAAGATTAGAAGAATGAGTAAGAATCTAAAAACTAAATTAATATAGAATTGTACAAAAAAGTAATAGAATTAATATAAAAAGAAAAATAGGCAAAGTATCTTGAGATAACTAAGAAAAAATTAGCACTAAAATATTAGATATTGGTTATACTATAATACAAAAAGCCAAGTCAAAAGCAACAAGAAGGTTTTTAAAGTTACTAAACAAGGTTCTAGAGTTTAGTATTTTTCTAAAAAGATGAAAGATAGGCCAAATTTTTTTAATCTTCAAAATATCTAAGTAGAACTTCTTTTTAGCAAGTACTAGACCAATAATATTACTAAAAATATTTTAGAAAAGCTTGGTACAAATAATAGGACCCCAGATATCTAGTACAAAGGTCATCCTTGTTTTTTTTTTTTAGCAAAAACCCGAAATTTGAGAAGCAAAAAACAGTTTTTGGCAATTATTTTGCATCCAGTAGACTAATTTGAATAAACTTTTTTTTAAAATGAAGTTCTTAGTGAGGTGCATCTAACAAAAAAAAGTTTATTCAATTCTGATTACTAGATTAAAAGTTATTTAAACAAATATATTTTGTTATTTTTAGCAAATTGGACCAAATTGGCCAAAATCCAGTTAGGGCAGTGTCATTAATCACCTGATTATTTTTTATCAGAGGCCTACCCCCCTCTCTCTTCCTCAATATATAAATAGTTAGGTTCTTATATATAATTTCAACTTTTTTTACCCCCTCCCCCCTAAAAAATCACCTGATTTTTGTTACTTCCCTTATGACCTATATGAGAGATGTCTGGGTCCTCAAATAATTCAAAAAAGACTTAGCAAACCAATTCTGAAGCATTATATATTATAATTTTATAGGTTTACTTAGTGAAAATACAAAGTCTAATATATATCCCTTACTTTGTAGAGGTTCGCAGGCAAATTTGCCTGTATAATTACTATAAATATATCACTGATCTAGTTTTTTTAATTATTTAAGATATTTACGCTCAAAGACCTAAACCAAACTCTCCACACTGCTGACCTCACATGGTCAACAAGAAAGAAATCCATACTCACCAATATAATTACGCTTATGGCCACGGTCCCATACGGATCCAAATTATCGCTATGTTTAAATGACAAAATTTTAGCTCACGAAATTGAACATATCATTGCAACCCCTTACCACATACTTAGCATAAACGGAAGAAACACACTACAACCTTACAAGATGGCCCTAAAAATAATCCTTATCCAAAAGAAACTCTCTATCCAAACCCTTATCGATTAGCAGCCAACTATACTTGACATACTACCACCCACTTTAATAGATGTACTAACAGAAAATATAATACCAGACAAATTTGTTCCCAAACTTCACAACTTTACCTTTCCACACAACCTCAGACGCCTGATCAGACACCTCCAAAATACCTGGGTTATAGCAGACTGGCACAACCTCAACAGAATCCTGGACTGGAACAGGAACACCAAAGATATTGACTGGCCGAATACACTCTAACTCCTAAACTACCATAATAGTCCTCTATCTAAGTTCACACACCCTCATCAATCAGCAATAAGAACTTTCAAAATCAAGCTAATCTTAGACGAGCTCCTCACCAGACTCAACATGCATCACTGTCAACTAGGGTAAAGGGTACGTAAAAATTTTTGGGCATGCCCAGGGGGGCATGCCTTGAACTAAAGGCATGCCCTTCAGGCATGTCCTTATAATTATATATAGCTATTCTTGTATAAGTGCACCCTCTATAACACACTTTATTATAACTTATAAAACCACATCGGCAAATTTTATATATAGATATATATCGATTACTAACCGGTAAAATATATATCGATTATCAACACCCCTGTCGATTTCTATCAATAGTGATAGTAATCGATATATATCCGGTTAATCGATTACTATCAATAGTGATATCAATTAATAATTATTATATTCACATAATCATGCTTTTTGAACATTTTACAGGTTTTTGCAAGTTTTCGCAAGTTTTCGCAATTTAATTATAAATTTTTTTTTATTTATTATTATTATATAATATTTTAATTTATTAATTATACAATATTCACAAGTTTTCGCTATTTAATATAAAATTTTATTTTTTATTATATATTATATTTTAAATATTACATATATTATATATTATTATAAAAAAATTGACAAAAAAAATAAATCCAAAAAAAACGAAACCAAAAAAAATTAAAAAAATGAAAACAAAAAAAATAAACTATTATATTCTTTATATTCGCTCATATTTGCTTATATTTGCTTATATTCATTTATATTTGCTACTTCTTGCAAAGTGCCAGAAAATTAGGTTGTTTTCTTGCAAAGTTCTAAAAGAAGTAAGAATAAATAAAATAAAAAAATAAAAAAACAAGTAAAAAAAACAAACAAAAACAAACCCAAAAAAATAACAAAAAAAACAAAAACGAAAAAAAATAAACTATTATATTTCGCTTATATTCACCTATATTCGATTATATTCGTTCATATTCGTGACTTCTTGCAAAGTACCAGTGATGTTAGAATTGGTGTTCTTGTAAAGTGCCGGAAAGTCAAGTCGTTTTCTTGCGTTTCGAAAGAAGTAAAGGATAAATAAAATAAAATAAAGTTAAAAAAATAAGTAAAAAAAAAGAAAACAAACAAAAAACAAAAATGTAAGCAAACTAAATAAAAAAATAAACAAAGCCCCAAATCTCCATTTCGAGTTCGTGTTTTTGCAATTTAGAAATTGTCAAAGGTTTTCGCAAAGTACCAGAATAAAATAAATTAATAAAAATAAAAAAACCAAAACCAAAAAACATAAAACAAAAAAAAA
>QKWP01002010.1:0-20880 GCA_003550325.1 Gigaspora rosea | reverse complement strand
AACTTTTATTACACCAAAGTTTTTTAATAATTTTAAAAAAATTTTATAATAAAGTTGATAAAACAGAACTAATATTATATTTTTTACTTAGAAAGTATATAGCTAAAATTAATATTTAAGGTTTTATTTAAAAAATTTAAAATTTTAAAATTTTCGCAGGCAAATATGCCTGCATAACAAATTAAGGTACTAAGCAATATTCTAAAAGAAGCTAAAGAAAAACAAAAGAATTATAGCTACTGTTGCAGAATATTAAGAAGGTCTTTGATTTAGTTCCAATAGAAAGTATTAGAAAAGCTTTAGCAAGAATTAAGGTTTTCAAAAAGATTACAAATTTTGTACTAGAAATATATAACAAAAAAAGAGTTAGAGTAATTACAAAGTTTGGTTAGTCAAAAAGCTTTAAAACAAAGAACAAGATTAACTAAAACCAACTGCTTAGAAAAATTAGTCAGCTATGCTTTAAGTACTTTATGATTTTTTTTTTAGTTCATATTTCTGCAATATATGTTCTTTTTCTTCAGTATGACTCCAGTAGCCAAAGTTGATTAAAGCTCTTTTCAAGCCCATATTTTATCTAGTAGTTAACTATTTTAAACTAAATAATAAATAAATATAGTTATTAATAAAAATTCTAATGATTTTAACAAACCAATCAGTTCTGAGTTTGCTAACCAGTAATCTGATATAGTTTAGTTATAGTTTAATATATTCTGCCCCCAGAATTTTGATAATCTTTTTGTATAAATTGTATATTCTGTATATTGAAAAAGTTTGGGCTAATAGAAGAATAGCTAAAACTATTAACAACTACTACTTATCTCATACAAATACTAATTATCAATTGTTCAAGACTTCTAAAACATTAAGCTAGGAGGCAAAAAGAGGCATAGAAGATTTGGCTTAGATTTTAAGTTTATTGGGGTTGTTATAATATATGAGATAAGTACATATTACTCTGGTTATACCAATATCTAAATATAACAACGTTATACAGTAGTAAAATCTTTCTTTACTGACATTTTTTTTCAAAATTTAATATAAAATGTTGGTATAACTCACTGTATTGATATTTTGAATTTTTTAACTAATGAATCAAAAATGTTAATATAACCAGAATAACATGTATTATCTTTTTTTTTTGCTTCTAGTTTTTATACAAAGCATTATTTTTATAACTTCTATTTGTTTTAATCTAGTACAAAGGGGTTTGAATTGAGTATCAATTTAAGGTTTTTAGAATTTGAATAGATTATTAAGATTCTTACCAATATTATATAATGTTAAAAAAATTGAATGCAAATTAATAATACAAAGCTATAAAGATTAGGTATTGCTTGCCATACCACTTTTTCTGATGATTATCTGTCCCAACTTTTCCATTAACGCTGACCTATGAAAACTTTGTTGTTAGTATACTTGTACATAACAAAAACTCTAACTAGAAGTGACTTGGATACAGGGTTTCAGATCGTATGCAAAAAGAACTGAAATAGAAATGAAAAAGAACTTTCTTCTTATAGGTTTGACTCTCCGGGTGGAAGACTTTGTTACTATTGAACAAGTAGTAGAGCAACAACTCTGGGTTTTTTTGTCAAAAGGTGTGGAAACATTAGTAGAAACATCCTTTTGGTCAACTGTGCTATTCAGCAAAGCATATACTCTTACACTCTCTGCAAGTTGGGTCTCTTCTCTGCCGCCTCTTTGGCTTTGCGAAATTTCATCAAAGTGGGCATTTTGGCTTACCCCTCCAAAAGATCGATATTGTTTACATCGTCCATTTTGGGAATGCGCCTACCTAATTGGAACCAAGTCACGAGTGAGTTCCGGTCCTTGTGAAATAAACAATGAATAACACGTAAGATACAGTAGAGAAAATTCCGAATTGAAATTTCTTTCTAGAATATTCGTATAGGTGTAGTTTTTTTTTTATAATGTATATATAATACTTAGACGGAGCGTTTCTCTGTGTAGTATTATATAATTTTTATTACACTTCTCTGACCACACTTACTTCTTCAATAGAAGGTTCTATTTTTTATTTTTTTTCCCCTTTTCTTCTTGTTGGGGTTTTTTTTGGTTTTTTTAATTAGTTGTTCCTTTCTATACCTCCATTTTGTATTTCCTTTATAACTATAGTTTCGTCTTCTCACCCCTATTGAAGTTTACTTCCATTTTTGAATTTTTTGGAAGTGCACTTTTTGTAGTGCCGGTGGTTCAACAGAGCAGCTAGTAGTTTTACCTACTAGTGCGTCAGGTTACTCTTGGGCGTCTGCATAGATAGCCGAGTGGTGCCATCCTTGTAAATTAGATCTATATGTATATGACTTGTTCGTTATACTGAAAAACTAATAAAAGTCGTATGCCGGAACCGCCAAAGGTGAAAAAAAAATTAGGTATTGTTTAATAAACAGAGTAATCAATAGTTTAATCAATTATGGTATAGATTTATATAAAAGGGCTCTATTTAATAGTTTAATTTTTCTTTTTCTAATTCTAGTACTAGTGAAGTGTGTTTTACTGATGGTTATGAAAACATGATGTTTTAACAAAAGCCAGAATATGACTAGTGTTCAAGGAGCAAGAGAAAGGTAATAATTTTATTAGAATAGAATTTAGGTTACCAGTAAATGCTGTACTACTTTTGGTCCTATATTTATAGTATTTACATTACTGCATCTCTTAATATTTTAATTACTAATTGTTAAAATGTGTCAATTTAGAAAATATTTTCTTAAAATTTTTATTATTTCACATATTAAAGTACTTATAAAATTTATTATCACAGATAAAATTCAAAATGGCATAGTTTGAATACTACTCAAGCTGCTATTCAAACTGCTATTTAACAATATTCATAGCTTCGTGGACATGTATGTAATCATATGGTACTGTTAAATAGCAGTTTGAATAGTAGTTTGAATAGCAATTTGAATGTGTTCGAATTATGCCTACTCAAATATAAATACCAAATATAAATGTATATTTTATGCCCAATAAAAACTTTTATATCCAATAAAACTTTTATACCCAATTAAATTAGGTGGCACAAATAAAATTAACTGGTTTTCATAACCAGCTGGGTCCAAAATTAGAAAAATTCAAATTTGCAGTATACCGATAGCCAATCAAATTGCACAATTATCATAGAAAAAAATTTGATTGATTGGCTAATTGATATTTGATTATCAGTGACACTGTCCGCGTATATTTCCTGGACATGTCTACAGAACATACGTATGCTAAAACAATGTTTACTAAGGCCCGGCTAATTATTACTAATGCTATTACTTTCGATCACTATAATTAGCCCGGGTGAAATAATGTATAATACTAATTTATTTTTTTTTAATTAGCTTACTTTTTTCGTTATTTTTTATTTTTTTTAAAAAATTCATTTTATGCAATTTAAAGTTTTTTTTTAATTTGTATTTGTTCTAATTAATTTATTTATTTATTGTTTTCTTATTAATTTATTTTTAATATTTTATTTTAAATGCGCAATGTCCTTTAGGCTTTGGTAATTTTGCTAGTATACAAAAAATCAGGATATACTGGTAAGATAATTGGCAATTATTTAACCATTTGATTTGCTTCTAAGAATTTCTTTTGAATTTGATATTAACACCACAGTCGCTTTTGTGAGTCAGAATCTACACATTGCTTAGCTAATTCAACGTAAAGATTCAGAGCTTCGCCTTACTTCATCAATGATCGTTTCATCAACAATCATTTACTGACAGCTCGTTTAGCCGACATCATGCCAAGCAACAATTAATTAAATCTTAACATTAACCTTATGTGATTTTGGCTAAATAAGCTATCGTTGAGATGATTGTTGTGAAATGAGCAGTACCAGCAAATTCAAAGTCCTAGAGGCAAATTTAATCTGCACTCTTTACTGCAGACTTATTGATGACCACCAAAAGATCTTTGTCCAGCTGACATACCTGACAAGATGGTTTTGAAGCCATAAATACCATCAGCTGGCATAAACTTTTGATAAAATCTTCTATGCAATATAAGGTAAGACTCCATAGTTTCCTTCTGATCCATTTTCATCATTCTTTAGACAATCTTAGATCCGAGGTGTAGATTGTATACCATCGCTTATATCTATACCATATTATAAGGTTGTCTAAAATCTCAAATATTTAAAAGTGATTTAATTAATTTTCTGATAAAAAGGTTTATAAAGAAATCCACTATCGGCATATTATAGAATCAGCAAACCTTGTTTGTTTTGAGCCCGCTAAAGTTGTTATGCTAGAATCGCAAGTATGAAGTAATTTTTATACTTACCAACTATTTAACAAGAATAACTTAGATCTGTAATAGTTTATTTTAAATGTTCTTTATATTATTTTAAAGCTGTTTTCATAATTCCTGAGACACCTGTAAAAATTAGCCGAATGATTTTTCGGCTGATCCGATTAAGTTATTATTTCAGTATCAGGTATAATAATAATAGATTACATACGTACGTACCAATTTTTATTGAATTTATTATGACGAAATAATAACTTACCCGGATCGGCCGAAAAATTATTCAGCTAATTTTTTACAGGCGTCCTAGGAATTATGAAAACAGCTATAAATAATATAACAATGTGTTCACGTCCACATGACAACACTGTTGTAATTATATAATAGGTTAGCAAATAGTGATAAAACGTGAAATGAAAATATAGACAGACCTCTCTAATTGCAATGCGATTGGACCTTATGTAAAAATTTAGCCAATGTGCACTTAGAGAGGTACTGCATTTAGAGAGGTAAAAATCTATAAATGTAAAATTAGTTGGGCCCAAGCAAAGACATGCGAGAACGTGTATTTGCATTTAAGGAGGCCTTACTGTATTTAGCCAATAAGTTTGTCGTGAACATTGTTTAATGTCCAAATATTTGATTGGTTGATCTACGGACAATGTCCGCCAGACATTCTTATGAACGCAGAACGTCCGGTCTGATGTTACCAATTTGCATTGAAGTCACAGTTTAAAATTTTTAACCGTGACACTATATATAAAAAATTTTACATATATAAAAAAACTTTCGGGCTGCCGGGTCCAAAAATTTTTCTAATGTTATGAAAACCAGTTTATTTTATTTGTATCACCTTATTTGGACAAATTAGACATTGTTCAAATGCAAAATATCCAAATTATCCAAATATCTAAATTGCTAAATGTCCAAATCTAATTGTTTAAATTTTCTAATATTTAAGTTATCCAAATATTTAAATTGTCCAAATGTCCAATATCATAACATGATGGCTCTGCAAATTATTGTATTTTTTTTAAAAAACTAAAAACTTTTACAAAAAAATTCTTATAAAAGAGTTATACCGATTTGAAGATTGGGGGTTTTGAATACTATAGGATTCTATAAAGTTTATTTAAAAAAAAAAACTGACTAGTAACTTTGTAGATTTCAGTACTGTGTATAAAAGTAATTGGTCAATTTTTATATATATGTTTTTATTTTTTTATTTTTTACAAAAAAAAAAGACTATTTTAGTTATAGTATGATGCAGAATACCAAAATAAATCAGTTTTATTGGTTAAATGATCACAAAATAATTGAACCATCTGATAGTTGAATATAGATTTCCACTAAGTTTTCTCTTTTTTCCTCACTGCTGCATTAATGCGACGCTTTATCTTGTTTTCATAAAACACTATTTATGCCAATAACTAATCACATTCTAAATAGCAAATATGTCAAATTATAAAATACCAGATAATAAATACCAATATTTGTTTAATACTTAATATAAAGAAATTAACACATTATATTAAACGTTTAAAAAAATTAATGACCAATAACTCTATCTATGTTAAATTACATATAAACTAGTAAAAAGATTATTAAACAAATCAATACAAAAAAATAATATTTTTTAGAAAAATTAATTTAGTACAATTTGTAAATTTAAGCAATTATATAACTTCAGGTAGTCCTGCCATATGCTTTGTCATCCTTAGTAATGCCACGGGTTGTAGCCACGTTAATTCCATAAAGTCTAGGTCTACTCTTTCAAAAATAAATTTTTTATGGCTATAACCCAAACGAAAGGAGAAGAAGAAAGGGGTATTTAAAGTCAATGGACTCGGTGAAGAGGGTTATCTTTTTCTTCGCTATCGCTCGTCTTGTAAAGGCTAGCTCTATAGCCCTCCCTTACCCACCCGAATTCAAGCAAGCAGTATTGATTTTGTTGTGTCAGGCTCTATGGCTGCTGTTTTTGTATTTGACTCCGCAGCTGCGAGTGGCAGTGCAAGGACCAGTGTTTGTATTTGGCTCCACGGCTGCAAGTGGACAAGCTTTGTATTTGGCTCCGTGGCTGAAAGTGGCAACGCAAGAACCATAATAAGATGAAGCCTCGATTATATTGGTATGAACATATATACCGATTCTCTTTGCAGCTATAGGAAGAATTAACGGTTTCCCTCCACATGAGGGCATTTTGATCTGTGAATTGTTTTGGGTCGCTTCTTTACCACAGAGCATCATCGGTGTCCTTTTCAATTGCTGTTTTAATAAGTCTATATCTCTGTAGTTGAGTATTTGATAATGTATATGAGAGCAGCCGAGGGTAGCGAGCCCTTATTCCCATATGTTTTTCAGCTTTGTTAAATAAAGTCGCTTAAATAAAGTCATCTGATCGGGCAATAATAATGCGAGATATAACTTATGTGAACAATTTATGTCTTTTTCAAATGTCTATTGCATAATATGCAAAGGTAAATAGTGTTAAATGAGAATGAAAGTCATTGAGTTTTAACTAATTATCAGAAGTACGTAAAAATCAAAATAGCTGAATCAAGAAGGCTTTTTACGATTAGTGTTATTGCGGTTTGCATAATTTTGTAAATTGATTTCTTAAAAGTTACTCTGATATCATGATATGAAATTATCATATCGGTGTTGTTTTAAGAAATCAGAACTCGCAATCACATAACAATTGAAGCATTTTTTTTTTGCAAAATTTACAAATTATGCGCAATAAATAATTATTCTACCAGCTAGAGGTTGGAACCGGTTTTAAATATTCGAGTTTATCACATCTAAATTCGAGTTTATCACACCAAAATTCGAGTTTATCACGTCATTTATTAATAGTTGATGTGATAAACTCGAATTTTGGTGTGATAAACTCGAATTTAGATGTGATAAACTCGAATATTTAAAACCGGTTCCAACCTCTACTACCAGCTCATTGTGGGTAGCGTTAAATAATCATTCTAACAACTCTTTATGAATTATCATTCTAATAGTTCTTTATGATTAGTGTTAAATAATCATCAGGAAATTTTTTAAAAAGGGTGGATATTGATTACCAGTTGCAGGGGTGATTACCATCGATTTTAACGATTAAAAAAAAAACAATCATGATTTTTATTATGTTATTATAATTAATTTTGCGTGGCCTTAGAATTACCTTGTAAAAATTTTAATAAATCTATTATTTAAAATATATTTCAACTTATATACCGGTACTTTTAGATTTTAGATTTTTAAATTCATAAATATTTTAAATACAGCATATATATATATAATATATTAAAATAACTAATATCATTTATAAATTTTATTATAAAATTATTGTTTAAAATTTTATTTAAAATTATAACTATAAGCTTATATAATAAATTTATCATCAAATTTAAAAATTACATAATCAATTACGATCGATCTAATTAATTTTAATTAACTAATCTTAACTAACGTTGTCATTATTTAATTATTATTAAATAAATCTATTTCTAAAAAAAAAAAAAAATAGAGCGTGAGTATTTGAAGTGACCAGTGCCTTATAAAGGACCTAAGAGTATGGCATGTCGACTATGGGTAGGTAACGGAAGGGCATCCTCGACACTCTAAAAGAGTTGTCTCAACTTTTAACTAGAGTATTCCCAGTGGGCAAACATTTATATCGGTCGGTGCCACGCGGTTCGCCAGACTGTGGTATACTACCACCATAGTAGTCTAGACCCTAGAAGCGATACTCTGTTATTTTATAACATAATTGAGATCAAATACTTCTTACTCACCTTAAACTTAAATAGTATCTACAAATTTCGTCGACGTTTATTCGAAAAAACATTAAAGTGAATAAAAAAAGAAAGTGAAGTATATAAAAAAAAATGAAGTAAAAAACGTTAAAAAACGAAAGTGAAAGGTGAAGTAAAAGGCAAAAATAAAAGTAAAGTAAAAAGCAAAAGTGAAAATAAAATTATATAGTGAAAATAAAAAGCGAAATGAAAAATGTAAATAAAAAACGAAATAAATGTAAAATGGAAATAACAAGTGGAAATAAACAATTGAATATAAAAAGTATAAAAAGTGAAAATAAAAGTAAAAAAAAAATATTGCTATATTATTTCTGATATAGACTAACGGTTAGAGCAATGGGACGCAGCCATCTAATAAAGCTGTAGGTTCGACTCCGGCTGGTGGCTAATTGTGTACTCAGCAGATAATTAACCCCGGTTGACATATCAGAACTTTCTTTTTTACATCCGGGGTTCTCCTAATATATAAAAAAAAAAAATGCATTTATTAAAGTTTTGAGATCTGCAACCATGTTAGAAATATACACGTATTGATAAAAATCTATTGTTTTGAGATCTGCAACCGCGTTAAAAATATACATATATTGATAAAAATCTATTGTTTTGAGATCTGCAACCGCATTAAAAATATACACGTATTGCTGTATTGATTAAAAAACTATTGTTTTGAAATCTGCAACCACGTTAAAAATATACACGTGTTAGTTTTAAAATTATTTTATTGATATGAATGTATAGCGGTTTTTTGATTATTAATCTTTAAATCAAATATGTAGGAGTAAATTATTTTGGCCAACATTAAGAAATTATGCATTCAAAAAATGCCTGTTTATATTCGATAGTTTTTTTACTATGATATACTTCTATTGTGGTAAATCAACTCATGGTTGAAATGCATCAGGATTCTGGTTGGCAGGGCCGGAAATGATCAATTTTGCCTAGGATCACTAAAAATTTTATTAATGAAATCGAACATAATAGCAATTGCCTCTGTATTAAAGATATTTTGGTTATTGTTGTATTGAATTTAAGGAACAATTGCTATATCAAATTGACATGCAAATTTTTTATATTTTTATGCAAGTCTAATTACATAACTATAAGCGCAGATTTTTTGATTTCGTAATTAGAACATTAGAAATAAATGGAAACAGACACATTGCGCTTAAATTACTTTATAAATCAAATAATTATTATGAAGAATTTATAAGAAAGGTAATCTTTATTTATTTTTTTGTGATTTGAAAATATATTTCATTTTAATAATAAGCCAAAAGCATATTGTATATCGGTATTAAAGATCCAACATTTTGAAAATGCAATAGTATATCAAGAGATAGAGTTTCTAAAGATTATATTTTTGTCATGGAATATGCTCTCCAAAAGGTTGTTTGTGCCAAAATCTACATAGTATAGCACAAATGAGTTGGAAAGATAAATTACAATAGATCTTAAGATAATGCATTCTCATAACCTTATTCATCAAAATTTAAATATACTACTACTTTACTGAAACTATAAAAAAATTAAAATATTATGATTATATATCTATTATGTTTTTATTATATTTTAAAAAACATAATAATTACTAGTTATAAGTTAATAATAATAATATAAATAATATATATTAAAACTGTTTTAGTAATATTAATAAAAACATTTTTAAAACATTATTAAACTAAATAAATTTCATATTTATAGTATAATATAAATATTTATATTATATAAATATATTATATTATAATATATTTTATAATATTAAATATAGTATAAATAAAACAAATCAATAATATAATGATTTAGACAAATGTGTTTACCCCAAAATCTTGCAAAAAAGATTTTTTGTTAAAATACGAAGGATGGTTCATAAGCAAAATTACGAGATATAAGCATTTTTTAAAAATAATTTTGGTTTAAAAAATATTTTTAAAAAACTTATTTTAATATATTTTTAAAATATAATAATAATGTTTTTATAATATTTTTAATAATATTAAAATAATGTTTTAAAAATATTTTAAAAAAATTATTTAAATTTTTTTTTAAAATATAATAATAATATTTTTACAATATTTTTAATAATGTATTAAAAACATTTTTAAAAGTTTATTTTAAGTTATTTTTAAATAATAATAATAATGTTTTTATAATAATTTTGATAATATTAAAATAATGTTTTAAAAACATTTTTAAAAAGCTTATTTTAAACTATTTTTAAAATATAATAATAATGTTTTTATGATATTTTTAATATATTAAAATAATGTTTTAAAACCATTTTTAAAACTTTATTTAAAGTTATTTTTAAATATAATAAGAATGTTTTTATAATAATTTTGATAATATTAAAATAATGCTTTAAAAACATTTTTAAAAATTTATTTTAAAGTATTTTTAAAATATAGCAATAATGTTTTTATAATATTTTTAATAATATTAAAATAATATTTTAAAATATTTTTAAACAATTTATTTTAAACTATTTTTAAAATATAATAATAATGTTTTTTATAATAATTTTATAATATTTTTGAAACAGATTTAAATTTTTATTTTATTTTTAAAATTTTTATTATATTATTAATATATTATAAAAACATTATTAAAATATTTTTTTATATAAAAGCATATTTATTATATTTTCAAAATATTATTATTTTATTATAAAAACATATATACTTTTTTTTAAGTTTCAGTAAAGTATTTAGTTTAAGAAGCGCATACATTGTAGATTTAAAACTTTCAATAAGGCAATACAAATTTATATAATTGGTTTTCATATCACGTCTAGTAATTGGAAAATTTTTTAACATAGCTAACCAATAGAAATTCTCCGGTTGATAATCATGTGACAAAGCAACAGTAATACGTCGATTGATTGGAAACATATCAAAATATAGCGATTAATTACTGGTTTTCTAATATAAATTTCCTAAATGATTATTTGGTATATACTATCATCTACTTTAACTTCTAATGCTAACCCTTACTCTAACCTTATATTACCTGTCATTCAAGAATCGACATGAAATATTTGCGAATCCAAGAATAACATGTTATACTTTGAAATTGGTATCGGCATGAATTTTACCAATGTAAATATTAAATCATTTTTTAAAAATATATAGATAACATATTTAGAATAAAACATTATTGATATTAAAGTGCTTTGTTAAAAAAATATATATTGCATTTAGAATGAAACATCGTCATTATTATAAAGCGTAATAATAATGACATATTAAACACATTTATACGAAAAATTAAAGCAAGTTCTGTTTTTTTTTTTTTTTTTGAAAAAAAAAATTTCAACATAAATAGCTATTGTTATTTATTCTTGCAGCCACGCAAAACACAGCCACACCTTCTTGAACTTTTTGAATTATTTTTTCGGCAAGTGCATGGTTTTGTTTCACTAGTTTTCGGCAATGACAGTTATAAGTTTTTTTTTTGTGAATAATTTTTTGCATGGACGAATTAAGATTTGGATTACTAAAAAAAAAAACAAAAAATCTATTAACGTTAATAAAAAAAAAAATTAAATTTAAATCGATAACAACAAAAATAATACTTTTTTCCAAGTTTTTTCTTTAGCCTCCATGTTCTATCGCCTGATGATCACTTCATAAAAATTCTCTATTGGTGGTGTTTCCAAATTATTTTCATCCCGTTTAAGTAAATGAAGTTCTTCTGTCATACAGATACGAAGTATCTTAAAAGTATTAGTAATCCAGTATTTTAGCTTTGAATCGTGCTGAAGGCTTGGATTTTTTAAACATTCACCATAGCGATTAATATTCATTAAGTTTCGATTAATCTTTCTTTGGTTGACATGCTTTTCTGATATTCTATCGAAGGATTTACGAGATAGAAAACTATATGTTTGAGGCTCCATAATATCAATAACGAAAAGAAAATTTATGAAAGTAATGATATTAACGAACTTCAATTAATAATTTATTTAATTTTTACTGATACTTTATTGATGCATTATTAAACATAAAACTTATTTAATAAAAAATTAGTAAATAACATAAGTAAATCTCTGAATGACGGAATCAATCATCGACTCATAACAATTATACCAAATAAATATCAGATGCTTTAATATATGGGAGAGATATAAGGTAAATTCTGTAAATCCCATTAGAGTTAGGCCATACAAATTTAATTACTTGGTTTTCAACTTTTAAATAGACCCGGCCGGCCAGTTTTTTCATATATAAAATTTTATAAATAAAATTCCCGATTATAAAAAATTTTTTTTAGAAGTTTCCAAATTTGACCCGTTGCGCTTTGCAAAAAGATGTGACCTCTGCAGATATTTTTTGAGATTTTAAGAATTAAACCGACTTCAAAGAAATATAAACGTAACCAATCGAAAATATAAAGTAACAGACAATTTTGAATCAGTGATTCTCAGCCATCATCATTAAAAAATCACCGGGATCACATCTTTTTGCAAAGCAATAAATAGTTGCAATCGATTGTAATCGTATAAATCGATGGCAATCACCCCTGCAACTGGTAATCAATATCCACCCTACGTATTTAAAAATTTTCAACAGCTCTTTATAGCTACGATAAATAATCATTCTAAAAACTCCTTATGGTTGTGTTAAATAATCATCCTAACGACTCTTTATTGTTGTGTTATAAAACCATTCTAACTACTGTAGTTCTTTAGGATAAGCATTTAGTGTTTGGATTAGGATGGTTGAGATATTTGTGAGACAAATATTAGGGACTTTTTTAATTATTAATTAAACTAAGTCTGTGTATGCATACTTACAAAAATATGCGCTTATAAAATGTATACTTAATTTAGCAAATTAATGATTAAATTTTTATTCATATCATAAATTATTTTGATGATAATAAAAGCTATAATAATAACTTTTATGATGTTTTTTTTTTAAATTCAAAACTTAATACATAAGGGCTCCAGCCCTATGAAATGTCATCGTTTAATTATTAGTTAATTACGAATAGACCTCTTTAAATCACTTTTCAATTCTAAATATATATTTTGCCCTAAATGCAGTTTTTAAATTGTTCTCTAAATGCATATTGTTAGAAATTTGGTCCTTATTGGTGCGTTTAGTCTATAATCAATGTGCATTGGAAAATAAGGTGAATGCTGCTAAAAGACAATTAGACTTCGAGTTTTGGAGTTTATAATTTATCAGGTTTATAGTAATTAAGAAATTCTATTCTCACTATAGTTGCGTCTAAATAGTTATAACTATTGGCCCAAACTAAAATGGGTTGATCCGAATTTTGTCCCAAATCTCGATTTATGAGTTTGGGATAATTTAAGTCCCAAAAACTCGTTCCAGATCCCAAATCAGTCCCAAAACCCAAGCTTGTGATATGTGCTTTTATTATTTCTGAAATATTTTTTAAACTATTATGACACGTTTGGAATATGTACGTACGTACGTACAGTACATAGGATTTGGATTTGGGATTGGGGCAAGTGCTTTACTAGTTTGGGCTCGATACCAAAAAAAATTTACTAATCTAAATATAGATAATACATTAGAAAGTCCCAAAGTCCACAGTTATAATTTCACCCATGTTAAAGTAATCTGATATATAATGTCTATTATACTACATATATTAATGCGAACTACTATCTTATAACAAACTAAAAATTCCATAAATTGGTTAGTTAATGTTATGTAGATGAATTTTAACTATATGAGGTGATTCAATAGAAATCAAGCAAATTTTTTATAATAAAATTTTTTTGAAACTTTGAACAAAAATAACTTAACAAAAACTTAATCAACTTTGTTTAAATTAATTCTATAAACTTATAGAATTAATTTAAAAAAAATTTATCAAATTTGTTAAGTTATTTTGATTTAAATTTTAAAAAAATTTACTAAAAAAAATTTGCTTTGTTTCTATTGACTCACCCCCATATTATTAAATCTATATTATATATTTAAATTGTCACGGCTGTTGGCTGATGCTGAAGTTTTGGGGTATAAACATGAAATCTACGCCAAACCCTACCCTAACCCTATAAGACAAAAGCGGAAAAAACATCCAAAAAAAATTTTAAAATTTCAAAATACTTCAGCATCAGCCGTGACATAAAATAATGTTTCAAACCTAAATCAGACCATCTGAATTGATCTTTCAACCTAAATGAATTAAGATATCCAGATCAGATATTTGGTCAAAGAACTTAAATAATGGACCTAAGCAGTGTCTGAAATTAGGTTGCGGAGTCTGCGGACCACAATAAATTTTAAATTTCCGCAACCAAATCTGAAGTGCATATGCGAATTCCGCAAATTTTACCTTAAATTTCGATTAAATGCTTATGTGCGCAACTAAATTTTTATAAATTTTTCCGCAAATATATTTTTTTTTATTTGGTTGCGGCCCGCAACTAATATAAAAGTTGAATTTCAGACACTGAACCTAAGGATGTGCCTTTATACATAATTTGATGCAGATTCAATAGAATCCGGATAGTATGTCAAATATAGGATCGAAGCATTAATAAAAAAGCAAAATATTTTAATAATAAAGCATTATAGTTTATTATAGTTTATTATAGTTTATTATAGTATTATTAACGACATAATTTGTAACACGACTTTTCCGTAATCGTAACTTGCCGTTATAACCCATTGAAACTACATATATCGAACTTATTTAAATAATCTTTATTTAGTTTAACGTTTTTGGTTGATGTATAAAAAAAAATTTTTTATATATACTCAAAATTTGAAATTTTTGTAACAATATTACTATAGATTAAATTTCGAGGAAATTGCATCATGCGATCATACAAACATAAAGGGTCACTTAAAAATTAATAATTTGTATGCATTTACGATAAAAAGAAAAAACATTAAAACTGCAAGTAACCAAACTACTTTAAGTATAATTAAAGTACGTACATATATATAGATATTTTTTTTTTTGACGTTTATAAAGTAAATATATTATGCATATATAATATTAATTTAGAGGTCATTTTAAATATGTGACAAATGTTAATAATACTTACAAGACTTTTTAACATAAAATTTTAGCACTGACGACTCGTCATGCTGCAAAACTACTTTATTGCATACAGATTAAAGAAACACCATTTAGAAATCTAGACGGTATGGCAATAAAAACAAGCAAGCCCTGATTAATAAGAAAACAAACTTGCATTTGTACAATATTGAATAGATTATATATATTTATATATATATTTACATATATATATATAATATTCGGATATTAATTTGATATCCGAAAATGAATGCTATCGAACAATATTAAAAGCTGAATCCAATTAGATTAACATGCATGAATGCATGATGTGATATTAAATGAAAATATTAATTCATATACATTATGATAAAATTCGCAGGAAAGAAACTTTTATAAAACTTATAAAGCATATAATAAATACGCAGAAAATGGTACCGTACTCCCTAAAAATGTAAGGAAAGAAAATCGATTTGTGTAGTCTGCAAATCTCATGAATCACGCACTTTGATGACAATTGGTTCTTGGTAACCTGCATTGATTTACGTGCATTATTTACACTATGCCGTGTATGTCCATACTTGCCGGAGGTTTGTCGTTAATTTGTTGCAAAGGTTACCAATAAAAAAAAAGTTTATTATGGAATTGTAGATGTACCTATATACCCATAATCGAGATTAGCATCAATAATAATAAATAAGCTTATTACACAAGAAAAAAATACGGGCCAAGCATTAAGGCAGGTTTGTTTGTTTGTCTGAAACGGCAAAGCAATATTTGTCGTATTCCATTTGATTGGTCGTTTCTAACTTACACGTGACTTGCCATGCAATGCTAAATAAAAATACATTAAAAAAGAAATTTGATTGGATGTTTTCAAACGCATCTTTAGCGTATTTTTATGTGTCACTAATAATACACCACCGAATATTTCTCGCAGAATTTCGCATATTGACCCCCCTCATTCTCTTGAAATTATAATTTATCAAAGGATCATGTATCTGTTACTTACTTAGCAGTTCTCACCGCCGATATTATTTATTCCAACTTTTTTACTTTCTTTTTTTTCTGTTGTAACATATCTTGATTAAACTTTCCTATAACCATATAAGTTTGACTTTTCATCCGATATTTGACTTTTCTTTCTGTTTATATTTGATCAAAAAACTACTTGGTTTGCTGCGCCATCAATTTATTTTTGAAACGTATTCGTTATTAAATTATGGAATCTATTACTGCCACGATTGTTCGACATTCTTTTGTGACAAAGCAACCTGCCTCTATAGTTTTTCATTTAGCTTTTCCATTTTTTGAACTTAATTTAGTCTTATCTAACTGGGAAACGAATCCAAATATAAATCGTAAAAACTTTACTTCTAAAAATCTATTTCCTACTATAACCACTGATGATTTATCAACAGATCGATATATATTAAATAATGTTACGTCGTGGATTCGAAATTGGTTATCTAATATGCACTCTCAATATGAAATTGTGCCATCTTTAATAGAAGAAAAGATTGCAATATCTTTAAACAATAATTTATGTGACACATTTGAACAGTGTTCACAACAATGTATATCAATTGATAATATACAAGAAATTGATTCAGAGAATATTTTACGAGAATCTTCTGTAATAAATTCTATAAAAGAAATTGAATTATCAGTGGTTAATCAGAAAGATTCACGGTTTAAAGAACTTTTATATGATGAAGAAATAGAATATACTAAAAATAATTTTCTTCAAGAAACTTTATATTCCTCTGCGTTACGAGAACAACGCATTAAATCACAAAACATTCTTAACGAAATCGATACATGTTCTGAATCTTATCCGGCGGTAGAACAGCAAGATGGATTTAATGGAGCTGTGAATTCTCCAATAAAATCCTTGGAATTATTTCCAGAAAAATCTTGTGAGATGGAATCATCTCCAGAAAAATCTTGTGAGATGGAATCATCTCCAGAAAAATCTTGTGAGATTGAATCATCTCCAGAAAAATCTCATGAATTTGAATCATCTCCAGAAAAATCTCATGAGTTTGAATCATCTCCAGAAAAATTTCGTGAGATTGAATCATCTAACAGTATTTCACAAGAAATACAACAAATAGAAGAATCTTCGGAAACTTCGCAAATGACACAATCAGTTTCAAGTATTATGTCACAAGAAAGTGAAATTTTTGACAATGGGGAACGATGTCTTTTGGATAATTCTTTATATGTAACTGTTGTTCCTGAAGAAGTTGAATCTCCAATACCTATAGAACGTGCACCAGCATCTCTTGGTGACATACCTCTTGACATTTTCATCGAAATATGTTACCATTTACCACCAAACTCACTTTTCTCGCTTATTGGTGTATGTAAACAATTTAGAACTTGGTTACGTTCAAGTTCATCTCATATCACCACTGATATTTGGCGAACTTCAAGAACAAAATTTATCACTTATTTACCAAGACCACCTCCCGCTGGTATAGACGAAATTACCTATATTAAGTTAGCTATGCTAGAACGTGGTTGTCAATTTTGTGGTGCAAAAACGGAAACCCCTAAAGTATATTGGGCTTTTCGTGTTCGATGTTGTTCTTCTTGTCTAAGGAAAAGAATTACCACGTAAATATATTAATATTTTTCATTTCTTTTATATATTAGAGTTTGTTATTTTTCATATGTTAATAAAAACTGGTTTTAATTAGTTTTAATTCAGTTTTTTAACATATGAAAAATAAATTAGTTTCCAAACTCTACTTGTTATTCATACATATATTTTTTAAATGACAATAATGGTTAAACGATTTTTAATTATCTATATATATATATATATATATATATATATATATTTCTGTTTATATACATATTTAAGCAGTCCTGACAATCTTCCTCTGTGGGCAAAAACACCAATTGATATCACAACAGTCGTACCTTATGAAAACGTTCCTGTTATTAATTCTACTACGGGTGCAAAAATTATGGCCTATCTAAATTCTCATCTAGAAAACGCACGTCGTGAATTCATATCAACACCACCAAAACATCGTGCTAATTGGATTCAAAAGAAAAAAAATATGGTTGCTCAAATCTTAACAAATGTTCAGAAACGAGAAAGGCTTGATGAATTATATCTTCGTAAGAAATCATTAGAAGATATGAGAACATTTAAAATGTTAATTGAAGAATTTAAACAAACCAAAGATGATAAAGGTTTAAAACCTTATAAAGAAAAATATATAGTTCAATTACCTTCTTATATTGAAGCAAAAGAAGTATATAGAATTCCTTTCATGACAAATCCATGGCCAACATTCATTTTAAGATTGAAAAATGAATATACTGAATTAATGAAGAAAACTGTGAGACTTGAACAAATCACAAATGCGATTTTATCTCTTATCACTTCTTACGACACACTTTCCTGTGCTATAAATATGCCCCCAGGTTCCGGATATCAAATTTATATATCTGATCCAGTTATTGATTGTCTTCACTGGTGTCCTTCATTTTGTAATCCCCCATTTGTTAATAATGACCCATTAATTCCATGGACAGACGAATTTTTAATTCAAACATTAATTCCGAGACTTCGTAAAGAAGCCCGTAGATTGGTTAAAAAATCTAAAGTTAATCGACCTGGACCTTTCACAACCGTTAAAGGATGTATCAATTTGGCAGCTAAACAATTTGATGATGAAGATAAAGAATTATTTGTTTGCAAACTTTGTTGGAAATCATCTAAAAGGTTGCACAGTTATGAAGCTATTTGTAGGCACCTTACCAGTGGATGTCATTCTATTGGAAGAGTTGATAATGAAAGGATGATCGAGGTTGATAAAGATGTCGTTAAAAAAGTTTTGCCAAATTGGTTTGCTAGTATAATTTAATTTGCTTTTTCTTTTTTTTAAGCAAAAAGAAATTGAATTATTTATTATATGACAAAGGAAACATAATATGAACATTTTTTTAGATTTATTTCTTTTTTTTTCAGAGTTTAGTTGATTTAAACACATTAATTAGATATAATTAACATAGTCTATAGTATTAGCCTATGTTTATATATTGTTATTTTTTTAACATAGTTTTATATCTAGATTTCATCTTTTTCAAGATGAATGTTTATTATTATTATTATTTAAAACCACTTATAATAAAACGCGAATGGTTATCAAAGTTCGTATATCACATTACTTTGACTTAATTGTAATTGTTTCTGAATTAAATTTTTTTAAATAATGCATTCACTATTCGATGTTTGAATGTAGTATTAAATTATCTCTTTGTATAAATTACAGACCTTTCAATGCATTTATTATACTCGTATAATTCAAGAATGAATTCCTATATTTTGTAAATAAAATATAAAATATATATTCATTAATATATAAAACATTATCGTTTTTTTACCCGGATCATTAGAGATGGGCACGCGCGTGATTTTTTAGAGCCCGCGAGGGATTTTTAATATGATCCCAAAATAAAATTATCCGGCCGGCATTACATATTATCTGGTCTGCATTAACATATCTAGGCCATATGCATCGATATATATGGAATTTATTTTTGGCTGTATATCGTTTCACATATATTTATTATTTTTATAGCTGCATGCTATAATATAATGTCCATTAAGTCATTCTTTTTTACAATAAATATAAAATTAAAAGAAAAAAACTATTGATACACTACGTGTATGTACACGGGTACTAATTAATTGATAAATTATAGACCAAAATTAAACCCATTTAAGGTTAGGGTTAGGGCCAACTTTGGGATTGGAAAGGGTAATAGTTTATAATAAAATTTTGCAAGGAATTTTCTTTGTTAGAGTCCGAAAGTGGTTTCATAAGCAAAATTTTTAATTACCACATGTACCTGTGTTTATACATGTAGTGTACAAATAGTAATTGCCAAATTAAAAAATATAAAAAAAAAATTAAAAAATAAAAAATACAAAAATATATTTTAAATTTGTAACTTTGGCTATTTTATTATTTATTATAAATATATATATTTTTAGGGTGAATCTATTTGTTACTAGCGGTGACAGTCACTGGGTTGCAATTGACCAATTGCACTACGGGATCAGGCATAACGTTTGCGTAACCTGAAAATGAAAAAACATTGAAAATTTTCAAAATTCATAATAACACAAAATTTTACCTATGAAATTACCTTTTGTGTTCTAATTAAAAAAATCCTTGCAAAATTTTACTATATATATTAGCAAATTTATAATAGTGCAATCTTTCGAAAGATCTTGCAAACCTGCAAAATCTTTTGAAAGATTTTGCATATCACAATATATTTCGAAATATTTTGCAATGTATTTCAAAATATTTCAGGTTTTAAATATTTTGAAAATGGTTTCAAAAAATTTTGAAAATGAATTTAAAATATTTTTTAAAATATTTTAGAGGACTGGCTGAATTATATATGCCAACAGAATTGATTTCTAAAAAAGACCTATTTTATCTTCATTAGAGAAATATAAAATTTTTTATAAGGAATAGCAAATAAAATTTATATAGTTATGTTCCTTTTGATTTCATCTATTCAAAAAAAGTATCAAAAAATTTTGTTTTTTAAGTAAAAAACAGATCAAACCAATTTTGTCTTTAAATTTTAATTTCAGGGTTTTGATCCTAAAAGCTGAATTAGTAGATTTGTAACCTGGGTCATACCAAGGATGCATTGGACTATATTTTTGAAATACTTCAAAATTTTGTATAATATATCAAAATTAATCTACAAATCTGTATTACAAGATCAGATTAGATCTTTCGTTTATAAATTAGAT